>JARYHS010008782.1:0-24734 GCA_031002005.1 Vandiemenella viatica | reverse complement strand
ATAGATTTTATGTTAACGACTAGGGTTCTGATCTTTCTGCCTTCTTTTTTTAGCTGTATGCTGAATTAAACACTGATTGAACGTCCCTAATTGTTCATGATTAATTAAGAAGAGAACAATACAGGCAATTTAGAAATCAAATAAACAGGAAATGCAAAAAAGCAAAAGAAAAATGGCTAGAAGATAAGTGTAAAGAAATAGAAAAGGAAATGGCCATAGGTAAAGTAGATGTTGCATATAGAAAGATCAAACAGAATTTTGGAGAAATGAAGAAAAGAGGTGTAAACATTAAAGCTGCAATGGGAAACCTCTTTTAAGCTCCAATGATAGAGCTAGCCGATGGAAGGAATACATTGAAAAACTGTATGATGAGTACGACTTGAACAATAGTAATGGAAAGGGAAGGCGATGTCGACATTGATGACTTAGGAGATCCTGTCTTGAGAACGGAATTTAATAAAGCTCTGAATGATTTGAAAGCAAATAAGGCAGTTGGAATTGATGAGATCCCGGCAGAACTTCTTAAATCCCTAGGAGAAGAAGGAATCGAAAGATTATTCAAGCTGATATCAAAAAGTTAGGAAACAGGAGAAATTCCAACTGATTTTAATAAAAATATCATCTTCACACTTCCAAAGAAAGCACAAGCCGACAAATGTGAGAATTATCGCAGCATTAGTCTAACATCACATGCTTCCAATTTACTGACCAGAGTAATATACAAAAGGATGGAAAGGGTAGTAGAAGAGATAGTAGGTGAAGATCAGTTTGGGTTTAGGAAAAATCGCGGTACAAGGGAAGCAATTCTGTGTTTAAGACTAATACTTGAAGAACGGATCAAGAAAAACAAAGATACTTTTATGGCGTTTGTGGATTTAGAAAAAGCTTTTGTTAATGTTAGGTGGGTCAAGATGTTCAAAATTTTAAAGAAGTTAGGTCTAAAGTATCGAGATAGAAGAATATAAACTATATAAGAATCAAGTGGCTGTAATAAAAGTAGAAAATCATGAGAGACATGCATCAGTTAAAAAGGGTGTGAGACAAGGTTGTAGTCTATCCCCGTTAATATTCAACTTGTATGTAGAAGAAGCAATAAAGAAAGTCAAAGAAAAATTTCCATGCGGCTTAAGTGTTCAGGGAGAAAAAATCAGTATGCTACGATTTTCAGATGACATTGTCTTGTTAGCAGAACGGGCTGAGGATATTGAGAAGTTACTGAATGGCATGAACACAATACTGAAGGAAGATTTTGGACTGAATATTAATCAAAGCAAGACAAAAGTTATGAAATGTAGCAGAAATGATACCAATACTAGTAGATTAAATATAAAAATAAGGATCGGATGCAATAGGAGAAGTATGTGAATTTTTGTTACTTGGGAAGTAAAATTACAACCGATGGTCGAAGCAAGAATGATGTTAAAAGCAGAATAGCACTAGCAAAAAGAGCCTTCATGAAAAAGAGAAACCTTTTAGTTTCAAATATTGATCTAAGGATTAGAAAGAACTTTTTAAAACTCTATGTGTGGAGCACAGCACTTTATGGTAGCGAAACATGGACTTCAGGAATACCGGAAAGAAAGAAAATTGAAGCATTTGAAATGTGGTGCTACAGAAGAATGTTGAAAATTAAGTGGACATACAAAGTAAGAAATGAACGAGTTTTGGAAATGAGTAGTATATATTTGTCTTAGCTGGGACTTTTTTTGACCTTGAAGGTGGAGTGGGGGCCCTCCCCTCCCCTCCCCGCCCCGCCGCGCCATCACCATGCGCCAGCATCGTACGGCGGTAACCTGAATTTATCTGAGTATTCTGTGGAGCTTAGTCGGGCAAAAACCCCGCAGGCGACAACGGTTGTTGCTATTCCCAGCGCGCGCCACAGATGACGCGTCGGCGAGCAACGGGTTCCCGTTATACGCTATTCCTGGAGTGCGTACTTTCCTAGCGCAGCGATATTTCGGGGTGTATTGTAACTCGGCGTGGGTGACGCGTTGGCTCCCGTTATGCTCTATTCCTGGTGTGATCGGACTGGGCCTACATTCCACAACACAATTTGCCGTTCGTGACAGAGTATAAATTCTGATGCGAATCACTCTAAAATATGCAAATACATCGTCTGATCGTGTTATGTTACGCATTTTCAAAACGAAAATCAAAATTTTAG
The DNA here is from genome assembly GCA_031002005.1 of Vandiemenella viatica. NCBI lineage: Eukaryota > Metazoa > Arthropoda > Insecta > Orthoptera > Morabidae > Vandiemenella > Vandiemenella viatica. The sequence goes on along the minus strand of JARYHS010008782.1, from coordinate 22,570 downwards.
TTTCCATACTGAGAGAGTGTATAACCTGTTTGATTTACTGTAACTGAATTAAAAGTAAGATACACTCGTTTCAAAAGCGTAATTTTTTTTGTTATAATGTGATAATGGCATTACCATGGATACTCTGCAGTTCACATAGTCAAAATTAATAAAGGGTGGGGGATTCGAATGTGAGAGCGGTTGCTTGCTGTTGACAATTGTTATTGCCAAACCTGTATTTTTTCCCTAGCATTTTGTAATGTGTTGTTGATATATCAAACTATTATAATTAATTAATTGCTTAGGTACCAAAAATTAACTTCTAAAAATAACTTTTTAGCAGACTGTCACCACTTTTTGATCTATAACACTGAGCTGATATCCTCTGATTGGTCAGACAAAGTTATTCTTGAGACCGTCCTACAGTACCAACATTAACATACAAAACAACAAATCAGTTTTTGCACTTAGCACTTTGCTAGCTAAAATGTCCACAAACTCTGTATATCATCTCGAAACTAGGTAGCCCTACTTCTTCTTAACGATCAAGACGCCGGTCACTGCGGGCTGCGCACTGATGAGGTTCCTTTAAGACGAATCGCCTATGAATCTAGAATCAGTATTGGGGAGGAGAAGGGTTCGACTGTACGTCAGGCCATCATGATTTCGGTTTTCCATGGTTTCCTGAAATCACTCCACGTGAATGCAGGGAAAGAGATCTTTAAAAGCCCATGGCCGAATTCCTCACCATTCCTTGCGGTACATCCTTTCTCACAGATCATGACGATGGCATCGAAGGAGCAAAAAGACCGAAAAAAGGCTGATATGCTGGAAATACTAGAATTTTGGATGGTCGTTGAAATTTCACATGTGTAACGATAGCAATGTGCTAGTAATAATACACGGTAGACGGAGAAGTCAGCGATAGCCGCGACAAATTAAAAATTCATTCACAGACAAAGGTATGGAAAAACAACCATTTTTCGAGTTCTGGAACATGATATATACTGCATCGATTCTCTCAAGTGATCCTGAGACAGCGAATACTGTATGCTCAGAACAGCGTGATGCAGGTCTTAAAATCTGGTAGAAGTATATAGGAAGCATAAGAGCCCACTTGAAAATATTTGTGACATGATTAACAAAGCCTTTCCCACACCAGCTCCAAGGCTAGACAAATCAGTTCCCAGTTTGACCATGGCAAAAATTATTAAATGGAACGAGGGAAGAAAGATTTCATATCAGCATCAGTGCCACACCTTATTTCACTAACCTTATCTCTGATGTCATTGGTATGAAATATTTCATTGCACTCGTAATTTTTGCAAACAAGCTCTAACCTATACCATCTGTCTACTCAGACCAATCTATGTATCAGTTCTGTTATGCTTTCGTAAAAACTGTGGCAAGCAGACACAAATTGAGGACCCTTAGCTGTACTTTGTCTAAAAATTCAATCAATCCCTTGGTAATTGTAAAGAATACACAGCAAACCTGATGAGGAGGTGTACACACTTTTTCTACAGTTTCACTCACTATTTCTATAGTATCATTATCCCTGGAACTAGAAAAAATCCATCAGTAACAGCTACCAGGTACCACACTGTTCACATTAGTATCGCCTCGCCTCTCACACACATGAGCCATCTCTGCCATCTAGTAGCATGTGCACAAGCATGAAACTGTTCACATCAGCATCATCTCATATCACCCACATAACAACAAGCCATCTAGTAACATGTGTCCCTTGTACCACAAAGGCATGAGTAGATTCAAGAGCATTTCTTAACACAGGCTACAATGTCGTACTGTGGATCCTCACTCACAGCTACATACGTCACAAAACACACACACTGACACACACATTAGTGGAGGAGATGAACCGCACATCCTACATCCAGACAAACGAGTTAAAGGAAGGTCTGACCATATTTACGCATACATACGCAGAGAGAGACACACACTGAAAGACGCGCGCACACACACACACACACACACACACACACACGCACACACACACATACACACATTAGTGGTGGAAATTAACTACACACACTACACGCAGACAGACGAGTGAAAGAAAGATATCACCATGTTTACACTCTAGCTACCGTCCCTCGCAAACAGCATTTCAATTCCAAAAAACTGTGGACTTCACATTAACAATGTAACCAGAAAAAGCCATCGGTAACAGCTACCCCGCAGGTACCAAACTGATTACATTAGCATCGCCTCGCCTCTCACTCAACTCAGCCAACTTAACCATCTAGTAGCAAGTGCACAAGCATGAAACTGTTCACATCAGCATCATCTCATATCACCCACATAACAACAAGCCATCTAGTAACATGTGTCCGTTGTACCACAAAGGCATGAGTAGATTCAAGAGCATTTCTTAACACAGGCTACAATGTCGTACTGTGGATCCTCACTCACAGCTACATACGTCACAAAACACACACACTGACACACACACATTAGTGGAGGAGATGAACCGCACATCCTACATCCAGACAAACGAGTTAAAGGAAGGTCTGACCATATTTACGCATACATACGCAGAGAGAGACACACACTGAAAGACGCGCACACACACACACACACACACACACACACACACACACACACACGCACACACACACACACACATTAGTGGTGGAAATTAACTACACACACTACACGCAGACAGACGAGTGAAAGAAAGATATCACCATGTTTACACTCTAGCTACCGTCCCTCGCAAACAGCATTTTCAATTCAAAAACTGTGGACTTCACATTAACAATGTAACCAGAAAAAGCCATCGGTAACAGCTACCCCGCAGGTACCAAACTGATTACATTAGCATCGCCTCGCCTCTCACTCAACTCAGCCAACTTAACCATCTAGTAGCAAGTGCACAAGTACGAAACTGTTCACATCAGCATCATCTCATATCACCCACATAGCCACAAGCCATCCAGTAACATGTGACCCTAGTACCATAAAGACATGAGTAGATTCAAGAGCCTTTCTTAACACAGGCGGCAATGTCGTACTTTTGATGCTCGTTCACAGCTGTATACGTCACAAAACACACATTAGTGGTGGAAATGAACTACACACACTACACTCAGACTGGCGAGTGAAAGAAAGGAATCACCATATTTAAACTCTAGCTGCCTTCCCGTGCACACCGCATTTCAAGTCCAAAAACTGTGGATCCCACTACATACAAGCAAGGTCTGTCTGTGATTTTGTAACACAAGTTCTTCCTTCTCTGGCACATCCAATCATCACGATTTTTGCCCCCGAAGGACATATAGTGAACAACCTGATAAAAACAGTTCGTACCCCAAAAATAACGGCAGCAAACTGTAAACAGAACAGTGAAATGGAAGAGTGCTTGGATTCCTGAAATCACTCCAGACGAATGCAGGGAAAGAGACCTTCAAAAGTCCATGGCCGAATTCCTCACCGTTCCTTGCCATACATCTTTTCTCACCTCTAGTGACAATGACATCGACGAGCCCGAAAAAAAAAGCCTGATACGCTGGAAATACTAGAACGGTAGATTGGGATGTTAAGATAGCCGCGACAAACACCTAATTTTAAAAATTCATTCACATACAAAGGTATTGGGAAAAAAACACATCACACACGATAAAGTTACTATAATGCACTAACTGATAGTTTCATGGTCATCAAACAGACATCATAACCCACATTTTTTCATAGTAAATCCCTACACATTGACAAGTTTCCAAAACGTCACCATAGATGTAGTTCTATTACGCTGAAGATAGCGCCCATACTTAAACTGTCGTAAATTGTTAGGTCATTCGTATGCGAAAGTGCGTGTTTGGATATTTTATCCACTCAGGCCTCATCACCTAAAGTCTAATGCCAGATTGTGGTCATGGTCAACTTAGGCTCCATACACCACTCAGAATTATTCTGCCAATATCCATTCTAACATCATTATACGCCATATACAGCAATTCCAACACTCTTCATACCTTCCAGTCACATCCACTTGTTGAATGTTTTCCACTAATAAATCTAGATAGCCTCCTTTGCAACATACATTTGTTGTACAAAAAATGTGGACTCCATACTACACCACTATAGCCTGACTGTGGGTTTGTACCCAAGTACTTTGGTTCTCTGACACACCCCCTCAGCACCATCTCCCTTAAATGATTTTTACCACGAAGTGCATATAGTGAAAAACGTAAGAAACACAGTTCGTATGCCAACACAAACAGCAGTAAACTGTAAACAGCACAGTGGAATGGGATAGTGCCTAAGCCCTGAAACAATGGTTAGAAGCACCCATTGATGGTGGGTATAATTCTATAACCAAATATTTTAGACTCAAATCCACAGAGGAATCACGAACACACGCACATTTCCATGCCTACACACAACAGCACCAAGATAGAACTCACACAGAGGAAGAAGACATACGCACACATTAGTGGAGGAAATGAACTGCGCATCCTACATCCAGACAAACGAGTTAAAGAAAGGTCTGACCATATTTACGCATACATACCCAGACAGAGACATATACACAAAACACATACACACGTACATCCATACAGCGAGTTCGACATAAACAACAGCAAGCATCATGGAAGCGATGAAGTTGGACAGAATTGCCGTTACCACTGATTAACTGGACAGAACTCTCGTTACAAAAATCATCAGTCAGACGAGTTAAAGGCAGGTATCACCATACATACATTTACATGCACAAAGAGTGACGCAGATACACATGGCCATGTCTACAGCGAGTTCAGCACAACTACCTGCACCAATCATGGAAACGAAATAGTGGTGAAGAACTCACTTGCCTCATGACTGACTGAAAAACAGAACTCTTCTCACATATCATCGGCCTGACGAGAGAGAGACGGTGTGCAAAAGATGTTTTCGCCAACACACCTCAGTGTTTATCCCATTAATAGTGTTAATCAGACACAATTGATTACATGTACCATCAACAATCAGGTCACCAACACGTCTCATCCACACCACAACACTTTCAGCCATTCATTAACAGTGGCCCTCCAGGTACCATATGAGTTGCAATAGACACTTGACTATCAGCAGATACCAGAACCCCTCATATTCATACTAGACCCCACCAACAAATCCATACGTCTCCACACACAAGCACAAAGAAACATAAGTGGAGTTACAGCAAATCATACATCCAGACAGATGAGTTTAAGTAATGTATCACCATATTCACACATACAGACACAGAGATAGATGCACACACACTCACATTTCCATGCCTACAGTGATATCGACACAACAACCATCCCAATTACGGCAACGAAAAAGTGGTGTAAAACCCCAATGGCTCATGACTAACCAAAAAATCATCAGTAACATGTGTGCAAGGTACCAAATTCTTCACATCAACATCGTCTCATTTATCTCACACTACAGACCTCTCTACCATCCAGTATCATGTGTCCTAGGTACAAAACTGTTCACATCAGCACCACCACGTTTATCCCACACCTAAGCCTTTTCAGACATAAAGTAACATATGCCCCAGGTACCATGAGTAGCACTAGACACTTGGTCATCAGACAGATGTCATAATTCACATATTCATATTAGGTCTCACCAAGATATCCATACGTCACCACATATAAGCACACACAAACATAAGTGCAGGATCATCACATCATATATCCAGACAAACGAGTTGAAGGAAGGTATCACTATATTTACACATGCATACACAGAAAGAAGCACACACACGTGTATTTCTATGCCTACAGCGATCTCGACACAGCAACTAGACCAAGCATGACAACGAAAAAGTTGAACAGACATGTCACATGACTGGCCAAAAATCATCAGACAGACGTGTTAGAGTGTGTGCAACGGATGACATGTTGTAGCCATCCATCTCAATACTTATGCAATATGGATTATTCATGTATCATCAACACATAAGTAGCCAGTCATTGTGAAATCTCAAAGTAGAGTATAATAGTATCATGATAGACACACAACCACATAGCAAGACACACACACACACATATGTCCATGCATACACACACAATTCTATATGTTACCACAAACATACAAGTAACTGGAGGAAAGGAACTCCACACTTCACGTCCAGACTGAGATGTTACAGGATGGTCAGAGGACAGCATGTCTTTACAATACACCTCAATGCTCACCACACTCACCTGAATTCATGTGCCATCATTATCGATGGCTACTGGAACTAAACTCTTGTACACTGTTTGGTCAAAGTCATTTGTTAAAAGCAGCTTCTGAAAGACTTATTTGGGTCAACCTGCCCAGCCGGGTGTGGCGAGACAGGGGCCCCCCCTCCTCACAGCGGGCGCGTATATCGTGTTTGTAGGTCGGTATACCGGCGCTCATAACCGCTTTCGCCCGCTTCGAAATTCCGGTCCTCGGTGCGGTCCTAAAAATGCGGTTACCGGTATTAGGCCCCAGTCGGAAAAATGCGGTTATTCGTCGAAGACCGCGATTTTAGGTCCGGCATATTGCGGTATTTCTGTCCGTGAGGAGGGGGGGGGGCGCCTGTCTCGCCACACCCGGCTGGGCAGGTTGACCCAAATAAGTCTTTCAGAAGCTGCTTTTAACAAATGACTTTGACCAAACAGTGTACAAGAGTTTAGTTCCAGTAGCCATCGATAATGATGGCACATGAATTCAGGTGAGTGTGGTGAGCATTGAGGTGTATTGTAAAGACATGCTGTCCTCTGACCATCCTGTAACATCTCAGTCTGGACGTGAAGTGTGGAGTTCCTTTCCTCCAGTTACTTGTATGTTTGTTGGTAACATATAGAATTGTGTGTGTATGCATGGACATATGTGTGTGTGCATGTTCCTATGTGGTTGTGTGTCTAATTATGGTGATAGGAGTCTACTCCATATCGAGATTTCACCATCAGTGACCATCAGTGTTGATGGTGGACGTAATCAGTTGGGTGTGATGAGCACTGATGTGTGTGACAAAGACATATCATACTTCACACATGCCGCACCTATTCAGTCTGAATGTAGGGTGTTCAGTCCCTTCACAATGACTGGCTACTTATGTGTTGATGATACATGAATAATCCATATTGCATAAGTATTGAGATGGATGGCTACAACATGTCATCCGTTGCACACACTCTAACACGTCTGTCTGATGATTTTTGGCCAGTCATGTGTCATGTCTGTTCAACTTTTTCGTTGTCATGCTTGGTCTAGTTGCTGTGTCGAGATCGCTGTAGGCATAGAAATACACGTGTTTGTGCTTCTTTCTGTGTATGCATGTGTAAATATAGTGATACCTTCCTTCAACTCGTTTGTCTGGATATATGATGTGATGATCCTGCACTTATGTTTGTGTGTGCTTATATGTGGTGACGTATGGATATCTTGGTGAGACCTAATATGAATATGTGAATTATGACATCTGTCTGATGACCAAGTGTCTAGTGCTACTCATGGTACCTGGGGCATATGTTACTTTATGTCTGAAAAGGCTTAGGTGTGGGATAAACGTGGTGGTGCTGATGTGAACAGTTTTGTACCTAGGACACATGATACTGGATGGTAGAGAGGTCTGTAGTGTGAGATAAATGAGACGATGTTGATGTGAAGAATTTGGTACCTTGCACACATGTTACTGATGATTTTTTGGTTAGTCATGAGCCATTGGGGTTTTACACCACTTTTTCGTTGCCGTAATTGGGATGGTTGTTGTGTCGATATCACTGTAGGCATGGAAATGTGAGTGTGTGTGCGTCTATCTCTGTGTCTGTATGTGTGAATATGGTGATACATTACTTAAACTCATCTGTCTGGATGTATGATTTGCTGTAACTCCACTTAAGTTTCTTTGTGCTTGTGTGTGGAGACGTATGGATTTGTTGGTGGGGTATAGTATGAATATGAGGGGTTCTGGTATCTGCTGATAGTCAAGTGTCTATTGCAACTCATATGGTACCTGGAGGGCCACTGTTAATGAATGGCTGAAAGTGTTGTGGTGTGGATGAGACGTGTTGGTGACCTGATTGTTGATGGTACATGTAATCAATTGTGTCTGATTAACACTATTAATGGGATAAACACTGAGGTGTGTTGGCGAAAACATCTTTTGCACACCGTCTCTCTCTCGTCAGGCCGATGATATGTGAGAAGAGTTCTGTTTTTCAGTCAGTCATGAGGCAAGTGAGTTCTTCACCACTATTTCGTTTCCATGATTGGTGCAGGTAGTTGTGCTGAACTCGCTGTAGACATGGCCATGTGTATCTGCGTCACTCTTTGTGCATGTAAATGTATGTATGGTGATACCTGCCTTTAACTCGTCTGACTGATGATTTTTGTAACGAGAGTTCTGTCCAGTTAATCAGTGGTAACGGCAATTCTGTCCAACTTCATCGCTTCCATGATGCTTGCTGTTGTTTATGTCGAACTCGCTGTATGGATGTACGTGTGTATGTGTTTTGTGTATATGTCTCTCTCTGGGTATGTATGCGTAAATATGGTCAGACCTTTCTTTAACTCGTTTGTCTGGATGTAGGATGCGCAGTTCATTTCCTCCACTAATGTGTGTGTATGTCTTCTTCCTCTGTGTGAGTTCTATCTTGGTGCTGTTGTGTGTAGGCATGGAAATGTGCGTGTGTTCGTGATTCCTCTGTGGATTTGAGTCTAAAATATTTGGTTATAGAATTATACCCACCATCAATGTGTGCTTCTAACCATTGTTTCAGGGCTTAGGCACTATCCCATTCCACTGTGCTGTTTACAGTTTACTGCTGTTTGTGTTGGCATACGAACTGTGTTTCTTACGTTTTTCACTATATGCACTTCGTGGTAAAAATCATTTAATGGAGATGGTGCTGAGGGGGTGTGTCAGAGAACCAAAGTACTTGGGTACAAACCCACAGTCAGGCTATAGTGGTGTAGTATGGAGTCCACATTTTTTGTACAACAAATGTATGTTGCAAAGGAGGCTAGCTAGATTTATTAGTGGAAAACATTCAACAAGTGACATAATAAAGGAGCTGGGTTGGGTGTGACTGGAAGGTATGAAGAGTGTTGGAATTGCTGTATATGGCGTATAATGATGTTAGAATGGATATTGGCAGAATAATTCTGAGTGGTGTATGGAGCCTAAGTTGACCATGACCACAATCTGGCATTAGACTTTAGGTGATGAGGCCTGAGTGGATAAAATATCCAAACACGCACTTTCGCATACGAATGACCTAACAATTTACGACAGTTTAAGTATGGGCGCTATCTTCAGCGTAATAGAACTACATCTATGGTGACGTTTTGGAAACTTGTCAATGTGTAGGGATTTACTATGAAAAATGTGGGTTATGATGTCTGTTTGATGACCATGAAACTATCAGTTAGTGCATTATAGTAACTTTATCGTGTGTGATGTGTTTTTTTCCCATACCTTTGTATGTGAATGAATTTTTAAAATTAGGTGTTTGTCGCGGCTATCTTAACATCCCAATCTACCGTTCTAGTATTTCCAGCGTATCAGGCTTTTTTTTCGGGCTCGTCGATGTCATTGTCATTAGAGGTGAGAAAGGATGTATGGCAAGGAACGGTGAGGAATTCGGCCATGGACTTTTGAAGGTCTCTTTCCCTGCATTCGTCTGGAGTGATTTCAGGAATCCAAGCACTCTTCCATTTCACTATTCTGTTTACAGTTTGCTGCCGTTATTTTTGGGGTACGAACTGTTTTTATCAGGTTGTTCACTATATGTCCTTCGGGGGCAAAAATCGTGATGATTGGATGTACCAGAGAAGGAAGAACTTGTGTTACAAAACCACAGTCAGACCTTGCTTGTATGTAGTGGTGTAATGTGGGATCCACAGTTTTTGGACTTGAAATGCGGTGTGCACGGGAAGGCAGCTAGAGTGTAAATATGGTGATTCCTTTCTTTCACTCGCCAGTCTGAGTGTAGTGTGTGTAGTTCATTTCCACCACTAATGTGTGTTTTGTGACGTATGCAGCTGTGAACGAGCATCAAAAGTACGACATTGCCGCCTGTGTTAAGAAAGGCTCTTGAATCTACTCATGTCTTTATGGTACTAGGGTCACATGTTACTGGATGGCTTGTGGCTATGTGGGTGATATGAGATGATGCTGATGTGAACAGTTTCGTACTTGTGCACTTGCTACTAGATGGTTAAGTTGGCTGAGTTGAGTGAGAGGCGAGGCGATGCTAATGTAATCAGTTTGGTACCTGCGGGGTAGCTGTTACCGATGGCTTTTTCTGGTTACATTGTTAATGTGAAGTCCACAGTTTTTGGAATTGAAATGCTGTTTGCGAGGGACGGTAGCTAGAGTGTAAATATGGTGATATCTTTCTTTCACTCGTCTGTCTGCGTGTAGTGTGTGTAGTTAATTTCCACCACTAATGTGTGTGTGTGCGTGTGTGTGTGTGTGTGTGTGTGTGTGTGTGTGTGTGTGTGTGTGTGTGTGTGTGTGTGTGTGTGTGTGCGTCTTTCAGTGTGTGTCTCTCTCTGCGTATGTATGCGTAAATATGGTCAGACCTTCCTTTAACTCGTTTGTCTGGATGTAGGATGTGCGGTTCATCTCCTCCACTAATGTGTGTGTCAGTGTGTGTGTTTTGTGACGTATGTAGCTGTGAGTGAGGATCCACAGTACGACATTGCAGCCTGTGTTAAGAAATGCTCTTGAATCTACTCATGCCTTTGTGGTACAAGGGACACATGTTACTAGATGGCTTGTTGTTATGTGGGTGATATGAGATGATGCTGATGTGAACAGTTTCATGCTTGTGCACATGCTACTAGATGGCAAAGATGGCTCATGTGTGTGAGAGGCGAGGCGATACTAATGTGAACAGTGTGGTACCTGGTAGCTGTTACTGATGGATTTTTTCTAGTTCCAGGGATAATGATACTATAGAAATAGTGAGTGAAACTATAGAAAAAGTGTGTACACCTCCTCATCAGGTTTGCTGTGTATTCTTTACAATTACCAAGGGGTTGATTGAATTTTTAGACAAAGTACAGCTAAGGGTCCTCAATTTGTGTCTGCTTGCCACAGTTTTTACGAAAGCATAACAGAACTGATACATAGATTGGTCTGAGTAGACAGATGGTATAGGTTAGAGCTTGTTTGCAAAAATTACGAGTGCAATGAAATATTTCATACCAATGACATCAGAGATAAGGTTAGTGAAATAAGGTGTGGCACTGATGCTGATATGAAATCTTTCTTCCCTCGTTCCATTTAATAATTTTTGCCATGGTCAAACTGGGAACTGATTTGTCTAGCCTTGGAGCTGGTGTGGGAAAGGCTTTGTTAATCATGTCACAAATATTTTCAAGTGGGCTCTTATGCTTCCTATATACTTCTACCAGATTTTAAGACCTGCATCACGCTGTTCTGAGCATACAGTATTCGCTGTCTCAGGATCACTTGAGAGAATCGACGCAGTATATATCATGTTCCAGAACTCGAAAAATGGTTGTTTTTCCATACCTTTGTCTGTGAATGAATTTTTAATTTGTCGCGGCTATCGCTGACTTCTCCGTCTACCGTGTATTATTACTAGCACATTGCTATCGTTACACATGTGAAATTTCAACGACCATCCAAAATTCTAGTATTTCCAGCATATCAGCCTTTTTTCGGTCTTTTTGCTCCTTCGATACCATCGTCATGATCTGTGAGAAAGGATGTACCGCAAGGAATGGTGAGGAATTCGGCCATGGGCTTTTAAAGATCTCTTTCCCTGCATTCACGTGGAGTGATTTCAGGAAACCATGGAAAACCGAAATCATGATGGCCTGACGTACAGTCGAACCCATCTCCTCCCCAATACTGATTCTAGATTCATAGGCGATTCGTCTTAAAGGAACCTCATCAGTGCGCAGCCCGCAGTGACCGGCGTCTTGATCGTTAAGAAGAAGTAGGGCTACCTAGTTTCGAGATGATATACAGAGTTTGTGGACATTTTAGCTAGCAAAGTGCTAAGTGCAAAAACTGATTGATATGCATATTAATAATGTTCGTGTAGCTCAATGGACTCCCAGTTCATCATTCAACTACACGCTTCTAAGAAAATAACTTATTGCTTATAATAATTTACTAATATCTGATGAGGTTAATAATATAGTAATTAAAAAATTTGGGTGTTGATGGTACTACTTGTACGTGAGAAGAATAAATAAAAACATATCGTATTTAATTCATTTTTGTTTCATTTCATCCACCACACAATACAAAATAAATATATCATATTGTTGTTTTGTATGTTAATGTTGGTACTGTAGGATGGTCTCAAGAATAACTTTGTCTGACCAATCAGAGGATATCAGCTCAGTGTTATAGATCAAAAAGTGGTGACAGTCTGCTAAAAAGTTATTTTTAGAAGTTAATTTTTGGTACCTAAGCAATTAATTAATTATAATAGTTTGATATATCAACAACACATTACAAAATGCTAGGGAAAAAATACAGGTTTGGCAATAACAATTGTCAACAGCAAGCAACCGCTCTCACATTCGAATCCCCCACCCTTTATTAATTTTGACTATGTGAACTGCAGAGTATCCATGGTAATGCCATTATCACATTATAACAAAAAAATTACGCTTTTGAAACGAGTGTATCTTACTTTTAATTCAGTTACAGTAAATCAAACAGGTTATACACTCTCTCAGTATGGAAACTAAAATTTTGATTTTCGTTTTGAAAATGCGTAACATAACACGATCAGACGATGTATTTGCATATTTTAGAGTGATTCGCATCAGAATTTATACTCTGTCACGAACGGCAAATTGTGTTGTGGAATGTAGGCCCAGTCCGATCACACCAGGAATAGCGGCATAACGGGATCCAACGCGTCACCCACGCCGAGTTACAATACACCCGAAAATATCGCTGCGCTAGGAAAGTACGCACTCCAGGAATAGCGTATAACGGGAACCCGTTGCTCGCCGACGCGTCATGTGTGGCGCGCGCTGGGAATAGCAACAACCGTTGCCGCCTGCGGGGGTATGCGTCCGACTAAGCTCCACAGAATACTCAGATAAATTCAGGTTTCCGCTGTACAGTGCTGCCGCCTGGTGCCGGCGCGGCGGGCCTGGAGGGAGGTCCCCACCCCACCTCTATGACGTCATGGAGAAATCCGTGCTAGCTCCATCCCTAGAATACTACTATCAAAAGTGAGAATTGAGGTGTCTTGAGTTGAAATGCAGAAGAAAATTTCGCAAAAGTCAAATTTAATGATCGATTCTGATATAACACAACGAGACAATTCGAAAATAAATAATAAAAATTTTCGATATCGTGCTTAGTTTTCGGGATATACTATCTCCAAATTGAAGGGATCGGGTTGGGATGCGGCCTGGAACAAAAATTAATTCTGCCAAAGCCACAATGAACTACATGGTGGACATGCAGAATGGATATTTCAGCTTTTTACTACCACTTGTGGTTAGGTTGTAATGCGGCCTAGACCAGAACCAGAATAAAAATAGTTATCTTGTTTCCATACATGGTAAGCTTAATTAGGATTACCTGGAAGTAGTTTATATCGCGATACACGTTTTGTCACTAACTTGGTTCTCATAAAATTACTAACAGTAAAAGATAAATTCTTTGTCCCTTATGGAACAACAAAACCATTCTGGTACAGACTGCATTTAGACCTAACCACAATCTCCATTAAGTTGCCGCTACAGAATCAAACTATGTAGACATACCCACACACGCGTGTTTGAATCGCAAACTGTATTTGCGGTAACAACATCATCAAGATTCCTAGATTGCATAGCATAATTTAACACAGTTAATTTCATCATACACTGTCAGTATAAACTGCAACGTGACGAAAGAAAGCGTAATACTAAGTTCACTGAATCGCGATGTAAAACACACCCATTTAAATCTCATTTTTAACACTTGTTAGAAAGTAATGCTAGTCTATTATGTGCAAAATAGCAAGATATGCTGATTTTCTACACTACACCAACAAAAATTTGAGAACAAAGCCATCCCATTGAGAGCTATGACTAAATATTTATAGACGGGGACCGAAATTTGCAATTTCCACAGCCCACTTCAACAACAATAATTAGAATTCAACTTACTTATGAAATGATATTCTAGGTTCTTTCCTCTCTTGCCTATTTGTGCAACCATATGCAACACAAGAGGTAATTATAAAACACTTATAAATAATCATATCATCAAACACAATGTGAACTTTGCATTTGTTTGGGTTCGCAATATTGCCGCTGCCGAAACCGCGCATGCGCGAGAGTTTAGAGCCGACCTCACAGATTTAACGTCACTTCTCCTCCATATATTTTCTTACTCCATGGTTAGCCCCTCTCTACTTTGAAATAAAGATAATTCAGAACGAAGGCTTTCCCGGTGTTTGACTGCAATGTAGTCTTCACGGGTGTACCGCCAGATAGTGTTGTGGAAACACAATATTTTGACGGCTAGCTCCGTCGTCTTCTTCAGGTGTAGAGACATATGCACTGGTCGGCTGACCCACAGATACTGTGAAGGTTCGGGTTCCGGCATCCGAACCATCTGAGTATCTGTGCAGATGGCGGAGGTAGCCGTCGAAATATTGTGTTTCCACAGCACTATCTGGCGGTACACCCGTGAAGACTACATTGCATAGATAATTCAGATCATCAAAGATACTCGATTATCCTTACACAATAAAAATAGAATACTATAACTGGCGGAAAATGTAAAAGAACAACAAACAAATGACATCGAGTCATCTCCTTTTATATCGATAGCTTGACGAAAGTATTGATGTAACTGAACCTGCTAAACTTTTTTTCTCGATATTGTGTATTAAACGAGTTCAAGAAAGAATTAATAGGCATAACATCGTTGCCAACATCTACTATGAACACAGAATTTTTAATGGCTGTAAAAAATCACTTACTGAGACAGAAGTACATTTAAACAAAATTGTTTCGATACCAACTAATGTGGATTATTTTAAAAATAGCGAAATAAAAATTATGATTTTCTTACCTCTGTTCACGTGACAGAAAAAACTCTAGGATTGGTGGTCGCTTGAGTGACGTCACACGTCTGTAAACGTTGCGGCTGGGAATGGAGCGTTTTCTATTATCCAACTTTTGTTATTGTGTGTTACTGGTCATTTCTTGTTATTAATAAAATTTCATTTTGAATACAAAATCGAGAACAATTTGTAAAAGCCTACAGAGGAAAAATATCGAAAATAGTTGTCTTATTTGTGGGGTTAGCTGTAGAAAAAAAAAAAAAAAAAAAAAAAAAAAAAAACCTGATTTTTATTATGTTGAGCTTAAAAATATAACGGCTTCAATTTGAGACCCATTATATTTAAATTGAAAGTTAGAGATTGATTGTTTTGTGTTAGCAAACCATATATCGAAAAATTCTGTACTCGAAATTTGTGCAGTCATGCTGAAAATAAAAAAAAGTTGTATGGGTGTCGCAAATATGCGCAAACAAATGAAGGTATTTCTTGTAGCTAATAAGCAGCTCTTTCAAATAAATATAGTAAGAGATCTGTATAATGTGGTATTATGAACAAAACTCAACATGAAATTGGCTCAGTGTTTTTTTTTTTTTTAATTAAAAATAATCTCGATATGTTTTAATGATGCTAATGTATCACGGAAAAATCATAAGCAAACTTACCTTGAGGCTCGCCAAAAGCAATAGCAACACACAAATCAATACTAACACGTAGAAAAACAGCGTAATCACGGACTAACCTCAGCGGAATGGCGCGGCCGACTGGAGCGCTTGATCCGTGGATCACAGGAAGTACATTGTTCAAACTATTTTTTCTATTGTTAGGCGTGAATTCGAGAAAATTAAACCTTTGTTCCGAGTAATATGGTTTATCTACTTTGAATATAAGTAACCATTTTGCCTGCGTAGACTATTATCAAACTGACTTTTGTCTATCTAGATTAAGAAAATTTCACACTGTGCGTCGTCCTCCTGGATGCGAGGCCAGAGCGTTAACCGCTCACTCACCATGCTCTGTACAATTGGATGTTGTGGGCCATTTTTCTTAATTGCAGGTTTAAGATAATAGATAAATGATATTTTTTGTCACTAAAACTGATTTTTTTTGTTTATTCATTTGTCTACCTCGTTTCACTTCATCTCACATGAAGAAACTATGAGGAGTTTAGCTACTATTAACATAAAGAGAAACAATTAAGAAGTAGTGTACGGTTAGCTGCGTGATTGAAGAGTGGTAATGGAATTCAGATCCGTTTTTGTTTGCTGTTTTTTGCACTACCAAGTTTTATTCGAAGAATTCATAATGGTTGTTAAGCGTCATGCAAGCGTTTGAAACAAATTGCTACCATACATGAAAACTTTTAATTTTTAAACTTACCAGAGATAGATATCATGCAAAAAATACTGGTGCACGGCGGTGAATAATGGAATTTATTTTAGAAGTGACATCACTTGTATAAATTTTATGCTAATCTTGCAACAGTTCCGGAACGCTTTGTGTCCTTTTCGTTGGAATTTTTACGTGACGATACAACTGCAGGTTGCCTTCCTGACATAAATGCGTCTATTAGGCGGTATTTACTTTTAATGTGCAAGTCATTTTCAAATTTTTTTAAACCTGTTTTTCGATGTGGAAGTGACGTCCAATTTCCTTTTTGAAATCTCTTTTGGTTTTTTCAAATGGTTGTAATTCGCTTGTTATCCAAAAAGTTGTGAAGCCTTCAGAAAAAAGAAAAGAATAAATAAATTGATGTTTTGGTGGATTTTTGGGAAAAAATGATTATGCGATGCAACCAACAGCAACTAGTATCCAAAGAAATCTGCAAAAGAAAACAAATTGAACATATTCGGAAGCGAGGATCGAACCTTAGGACCCTAACCCTAATAATTCTCGCCTTAAACAATGTATTATATTTAACTCTACGAAATTGCTGTGTAAATGAGCTTCACAGAAAATTGTAAGTGACTTTGTCGCAATATCAAATTGAAGTTATTACATTTTTAAGCTCCACAAAATAAAACTCAGAGGTTGTTTCTAGCTAGCCCCACAAATAAGGCGTCTACTTTCAATATTGCTCCGCTGAAGGCTTTTAAAAATTGTTCTCGATTTATGTTCAAAACGAACTTTCATTAATAACAAGAAATAACCAGCAACGAACAATGAAATAATTGAAAACTTGTGTAATTGGAAACGCAGCCGCAGCTTTACAGACGTGTGACGTTACAACTGTTGTTGCACACGCCAGGCAGCAGAGGAGCGTTTTGGCGGGCTTTTAAATTCTTTAAATTTTGACTTTGAATTTTTCGAAAAAGAATGCACTTTCGTCAAAAAATCTCTTCACTCATTAATACGGTGTACCAATAAACAATTTAAACCATTTTCAAGAAGTAGTCAAATAACCTATTACAAGTATTTCCAAAACTTGATAAAAATCACTAGAGATTTAGATGTACACGAAAATCCAGACCAATTAAAACTCACTGAAGAGTTATCTTCAATAATTAATTCTTAAATCGAAGAATTTTCATCTAAATTTTCTCAGTTCAAAGACCTATCCGAATCACTCAAGTTTATTATGTATCCTAATATGACTTCACCTGATAAACTATATTTCACTGATTGGAAATTGAAGTAAAGGAAATGCATCTGATTGAGTTGCAGTGTAGTTCAATGTGGACTCGAGAATTCATCGAAATAAGGAAGGAGTTGGAATTAAATCACAAAGCAAGACTATCAAGGAATATGAGCAAAAATGCCAATACCCCAAATATGCAAACCTGGAATTCAATTCCAGACACATTTAGCTGTATTAAGAAGCTGGATTTTGCTGTCTTAAAAATATTTTCATTTACCTATGCCTGTGTGTCATTATTTACAGAAATGAATGGCATTAAAGACTCGTTTTGAAACTGTTTTTCAGATGACTCCACTTGCATTCTGCTAAGAATTAACTAAGTATGAAACTATTATAAGTTATTTGGCATCTAATTTGCAAAAACAAAAGTCGCACTAGTTTCATCTGCTTAAATAAACAGAATACTGTTGATGTTATTATTGCTTAGTATAAAAAATGTATATTTCTGGTTTTAAATACGAAGTTTTAAGGTGATAGTATTTAGTATTGTTTCTTTTCCCGTTAAACACTAAGTCATGATTGTTTGGTGACCCGTCATTGCTTTATTCAACATTTCTATAAAGAAAATGGCACATAGATTAATAAAGATTCGCCATCCCTGTCATAGAGTGTTGCGATTTTTTTCCGTGAACAGTCACTTCGCGCGATGAATTTTGAGAAATTGATTGTTCTTGTTGAAGAAAGAGCCCCTTTGTTGGATCAAAAATTTTTCAAATAACACCAGAGCCATGTTAAAAGGAAGCTGTGGAGAAAATTGGAGTTGAAATTAATCTATTATGTAAACACTAATTTATTTAAATAAACTGCAATACCAGTTACCTATTATTTGTATAAAGTATAGGTATGTATAGTATTATACATTTAGTTTATATTTGTTAATGATTCTGATAAAATTGCAAAACTACTCGCTATATTGAATAATATTACTAAACAAAACACCCATAATTTGCAAAGATTATTTTCGGCGTAATTCATTTCCCCCAGTCCGCCTTCCTCAAATTTTGCTGGAAATTGTTTATTTCTACTTTAGCTTTGAGACGGTTGCTTCAGCGGCCCATTGTTACTTCTTTATGTCCTCTTTTCAAGCAATTATTTTTCTCCTAACATCAAACTATTTTTAAGTTTACCAAAATGTTTTCAAAAGAAAGTTAAATAATAAATGCATTTTAAAATAAAAATAAATTCAGAAGGCAATATATATATAAATTAGGGATATATATTTTCTTTTTTCGAATTAATAAAAATGAAGTTTCATCTTTTGGTAACGGGTATCTTATTATTTTTTAAAATATTATTATGGATAGAGAAAAGCCGATATTTTTTATACTTGATAGAAGAGTGTTGTAGAATGAAAAACAAAGTATACCTTAACATAGTAACTCTAGAAAGTAATGGTAATAAGTAGCAGTTGAATTAAATATTTAGAGTAAATAATGATTTTTATGTTAACTTCTTTTTAATGTTACATATAGTACACTACAATGTCTAAATGCATTGTAATGTATTAATACAACAAATATATAATACGGTTGTGGTATGGTACCTACATCACTACTAAAATACACTTTAAAAGTTTATCATACAACATATGTCATTTTAGTAAACCTGCTAGTTTCCCGAGTATTGGAATAATTATTGTTTTGAGAATTTGATTTTTCTCATTGAAATATACTGTAGACAACATTTGCGTCTATAATAATATTAAGTAATAAACAAATGCATTTCACTTTCAAATCAACATTATCAGGGTGACATTCTGTCTCTGCGACAAAATGACAGTCTGTAATTAAATATTTCTTCCTCGCGAGGCAAATTTCGTTTTGAATATGGTTGCATCAAATACATCATCACCTACCGAAAAGTACGGCAGTAGAGATGAGAAGGTTCTGGTGGATACGATTCCGCGGACATCTATCAGTTGCGATAGTGATGGACGTAAATCCACCCATACCGCGCGCCAGGGTCTCGAGCGACAGGAGTTGGAACCGTGGCCGGAGCTGGAACCAGAGGCCGGACATGGAGTTGTTAACACTTCTCGCGCATATTGCTGATTACCGTTCAAACTTGAAATCCGTGTTTTGTAGGGTTTAATGTCAGTTACTGTGCGATAGGATTATAGATCCGTTTAAAATTAAGATTATTGCCGAAAAAATATTTCTTAATCGGTAACTACTAGTAGGTAATTCCAATAGTTATTAAATGTAGTACTATTTTATTGGTCTCTTCTGGTGTATTTACGTCATGTTTTTAAGTTGTGGAACGCTTTATGTGCTAACTTAAATAAGAATGTATTTACATTCTTACTCGGAATTTTAACGCGTTATAATCTTATTATATTTTTAACATTCGATTTGGTATTATTCCCCACTATAGTTTTTAACTTTATCAATTCTGATGAAGGGAAGCTAAATGAACTCTTCTCTTTATTCCAGAAGCACGTTTATTAAGATGATGTCCCTTTTCCGATGGTTTCCAAGGCACATTATATATATAAATATGATTACGTATCATCATACCGAGCGACTCTATCTGCTGCTTTTAGAGCAATATTTTATAATCAATATATATTATAAAAAAAGTGTACAATATGCGTGCCGCTAAAACTCAAAAACGAGTCCCGGTGCGATCAAGGGAGTTATATGGTGTGGTAGACCTCTATCGCTTATCCATGAAGAAGGTTTCCGATTTTAGCTGAAGGGCGTGATTTTGAAGATAGAAGTTTCGCCCTCTACAACAGCAAGGAAACGAAACAGTCGAAAAGCGCGGTGCATGTTGATGTTGCCAACGAACGAAACAAAGGAACAGCGAAAAAAACGAAACAGTCGAAAGTGCGAGGCACGTTTTATGTTCTCAGCGAACGTGAATGAGCACCGTGAGAAGCAGAGAAACCGAAGAAAAACGAAATGAACGAATTGAAGACTCAAGAATTGCGACACAATCTTATAATAGAAGACTGGGAAACGCAAGCCGCCCATGAAAATATCACCCTACGAGAAGCGCGTTTGAGGACAAGTAAACAGTATAACCTGACAAATGAATCATTACACTACGACCCGACAAAACAATATACCTAAAACAACAAAATCGTAATAGGAAAAATGGATAACATCTACCAATTTCACAGCGCGAAAAAATCCTGTGGAGAAACACCAGGATTCTGTTGCATGAATGGAAAAATTCGATTACCACCACACCTCCACAGAAATTTCTACTTTACTCCAGAATCTAAATACATAGTATTAATCCTCAGAATACTCCTGAATTCTACTGAACTTCCATTCAAATTTAAAAGACTGCAATTTCCAATCAAATTAGCCCATAGTTTTACAATTAACAAAATGCAAGGACAAACTTTAAAACATTGCGGCATCAACCCCAATGACTCCTGCTTCTCTCAAGGCAACTATGTATACTAAATGTACTATACGAAATGAACGAAGTAGGAAATTCTAAAAAATTGTACATACGATTATATACGCTGGATAACAAAATGAAAAATATTATTTATAAACAAGTATTGCAAAAGTTATAATATGTTTTCAAAAAAAAATTACCTCTCACATATTAAATGTTTATCCAGTTATGCCCTGGTGGTTTTCTTTTTAAGATATCTCTACAAAATTAGATACTCAATTCCTAATTGTTGGTACAATGAGAATGGGATCATGATGACCAAGAGTAAAATTGCACACGAAACGCACGCTGTTTTTTGATCATGGATCCGCCATTTTGTATATACTCTTCCACTGCGAACGCTCAATGTTTTCCCGACCAAGCCATTGTTCACACTGAAAAATGCATGTCATGGGTGTCTAACGACGCTATCCCCCACCCTTCTTTTTCAGTGTTCGGGCAACGACCTTATGAAATCTGAAAGATTTCTATAACTCACCCTGTGTTATACAACTCACCGGTGTTCGCGAGTAAGGAAAACAAACTAACTACACTGACGGTCCAATTTGCTTCTGAATGAAAGCTGTTAAGTCTCAGAACTGTTATGTAATTGTGTTACTTCAAGCAAAAGTGAAAAATAAATTAGTTTTTAAGTGTATTATTATTTTTTGGAACTGTGATGTCGGGCAGCAGAATCTCGGAGTTTTTAGAAGATAAATATTTTCCATACTGGCAAATGTTGACTTCAAATAAACGTTATTTACCTCAGCGGTTTCTATGATATTCATATGGGACGCATTAAGCAAGTAAATTAGTAACATTTTAGCATAGCGACCTTATGGCTCAAATCGCCCGTATTCGCGAATACGGAAAACAAACTTCACTAACGTCAATTTTGCTTCCGAATGAAAGCTGTTAAGTCTCAGAACTGTTATGTAATTGTATTACTTGAAGCAACCTCTAGTTTCTAAAAGTTTTTAGAAATACATGTTAAATATATGGCCTAGAAAATGAGCCTACCATTCATGTTTAAATATGAATGAAATTAAATATGACAAATTGCGACATGGCTTTAAGCATGGCAACTCAGGTGAAAGAAATTCGAAAGTTATTATTTGTGTTATGTAAATTTTTCTGTTAAGACACTTCCACCAATGTGCTGTGATATGACTAACTTATGAATACCAGCAAAGTCTGCAGCAATATTGTTAATGTAATTAACTCCTTTATTTCTTCTAACAAACGTTGTTACATAATTGTAACTATTGAAATAAATTTAACGTTTTATCTATTAAATTTACATAATTTTCTTCTTGTTTTCCTCCTTTTTGATTGTATATTTCTTGATGTATTAATGAAGTAGGAAAAAAATTAGAAATGAAATGAACGATCCCTTATTTCAAAATATTTTAAGAAGATTTCCCAACGACGTTTTTTGGTGTTCAGCATTACAACTGGGGATCTCGCGTCTACACTTGTCCGTGTGACAGTGTTCCTACTCCGCCTTCAGTCTCCTTTAACATTT
>JARYHS010008781.1:0-33884 GCA_031002005.1 Vandiemenella viatica | reverse complement strand
TCGATTAGATGAAAACCATTAGGCCTATATAGAGGAGGATTATTATTTTCCCCACAAATTATTGTATGAATATTACTGGTCCAGGGGTCAAGTCAATATATCCTGTGTTCAGTTAAATATTGCAGCTTTAATTGTGATATGATTTCTCTTTTACTTAATCAGAACAATCAACAAAATACAGTGTTTACAACGTAATTATCTATGTGGAAGAAGTTAATGCCACTGGTATTGTGAACTTCATATGAACACACCATATCAGTATTAGTTTGGGCAGCATTTCGGCTTAACCACAACTGCTTCCAGCTTCAAGTCTGTAAATGTGGACAAATATCAATTTTTGATGCTTGTTTGCCTTCTGTTCTTAGGCCTACAGTGAAATAATTTACTAGTGATACAAATGGTGTTGTGCATATGATATACAATTTCCTGGTCAACTGGAAATTGCAATCCTGCAACATCATCATTCACTAGTGATGTCATAATACAGCTGTAGTCAGTCGCAAATTGTATTATTTTCAAGCAGTAATTCCATTGTAATACAGCTTGGACCATTGTTTTCAAGCATAAATTAGTTTGTAATACACCTGAGGGGATTACTGGCGATCGCGATTCCGCCAGTAGTTGGCATCATAATACTGCAGTGGTCACATGCAAGACTTCGCTAGAAATTATATCAGAAGTACATTTAACGGTTTCATGCTAGTCCGGGCTGTATTACAACCTAATTTCTGATTGAAAATAATGGTCCAGGCTGTATTACAATGGAATTACTGCTTGGTAAATAATATGTCTTGCGACTGACTACAACAGTATTACAACGATATTATTTAATGTTGTTTTAGCAGAATCACGATCTCCAATTGACCCCACCTGAGACCAGCATGACACTATCAAATGTACTTCCAAAAGTATTTCTAGCAGTATCTTGCATTTTACTACTGCAGTATTATGGGGGTCTACTGGACATTGCAATTCCGCTACGACAACATTCATTAATGATGTCATAATACTGCTGCAATCAATTGTAAGGCGTATTATTTTCAAGCTGTAATTCCATTGTAATACAACCTGGACCATTTTATTTTCAAGCAAAAATTAAGTTTTAATACATCCTGGACCAGCATGACACTGTTAAATATACTTCAGAAAGTATATCTAGCAGTGTCTTGCATTTGACTGCTGCAGTATTATGATGCCAATTGCAGAATCACGAACTCCAGTAATCCGTATTATGGCACCCATTCCTGAGGAAGCATGATATCCAGTAATCCCCCGTTCCCTTCATGTTTAAGAAGATTTCAATGGAGGAGAAGATTCGAGTCCATTATGCTAAACTTCTAAGTGTGAAGTGCAAATTGCAAACTAAAGGGTAGGGAGAAAATGAAGGGGTGAAACTGGCAACAGGATGGAGGGAAAATGGAATTAACAGAAGGAAGTTGTTGGACAATGCAGGATAACTGGTGATTATGACTCTGGGGCCCTATTGGAGATCGGACTTCCACTATAACAATATTCGCTAATGACGTCACAATACTACTGTAGTCAATGACAAGATGTATTATTTTTAAGCAGTAATTCCATTGTAATACAGCCTAGACCATTATTTTCAGGCAGAAATTAGGTTGAAATACACCCTGGAGCAGCATGACTTAATTAAATGTATTACCAAAAGTGTTTCTGGCAGTGTCTTGTGTTTGACTACTGCAGTTTTATGATGCCAGTTCCTTGCGGAATTACAGTCTCCAGTAATCTCGGTTCTGGGATGAGTTGGCAGTATAATGCTGCAGTAGTCAAATGAATGACACTGCTAGAAATACTTTCTGAAGTAGTTTTAACAATGTTGTGCTGGTCCAGGGTGTATTACAACCTAATTACTGTTTGAAAATAATGGTCCATCATATTTTATGCAACCTAATTACTGCTTGAATGTGGGAATGGTTGAGCTGCAGAAGATTATTAGTAGTACATCTACAGGAGGAATGGTTGTAGTGGGCAGGAATACAAAGATCCTTGTTACTAAGTGTAATGATGTAAGAAGTGTTGAGTGCAGGATGAATTAGGGTCAGTCTACCTGGTCAATGGTATATTTAGGTCTAGGGGGGCAGTTGGTTTGGTGATACAGGGTCTAGTATATATTATAAGGGAAGGCTGTAGGGCTGCTAATATAGATAATGAACTGAGAAAGGTAGAGAAAGCTCTATGGCATACCTAGATGTAAACAAGCTAACTTGTCCATAATCTAAAGGCTGGTTGGATCCTCCCAATGGAGGCATACTTAGCTATTGTGTTAGACGTTCTTTCTTCTGGGACTTACATTTAACATGGAATGGGAACCACAAAATGTCTTGGCATAACTCATATGATCAAACACAACTCATAAAAATTCCTGCCTCCACCAGTATTTGAATCCAGGACCAGAGCAAAAAACTTTGGAAAGCAAGGGCCTTAACCACTAAGCTCCCAGACTGCTCTACCTTGGTGTAGGAAGTACATATCTTATATTTCCATAATATCCAGGTGGGTAAACTGGGAGGTGAGGAGCTGGTTGGGATAAGCCTGGGATCAAACACAGGGTTACATATTTAAATTATTAATTGTTGCAGTCACACACAGCATAACATACATGCAGATTGGTAGGGGTTATTAATTGCTAGTTATTTTGTTTGGAATCCCATCTGCACATACAGTGATGTAAGAATTGACTAGGCACAATAGGCTGTGGTGAGAAGATCGTATGTTAGAGGTCACAATTATGATTAATGAAAAGAGTTGTTGGCATCAAAGAAGGAGGTGAAGTTGATAAAACATTACGGGATAACAGTGGCACAGAGACAACTAGCTGCCCTCTGTTACACGCCCTCGAACTCCTTTCACTTGATACCAACAATGTAGGTCCTATATAATCCCACAGTACTCTAGCAAGTATCTGACCAAAGTTTTGTAATCCATCTCTCTTACTTCCCTGGTATATCTTTTCATTTTTCATCCCTAACAGATGCAATGCTATAAATCCTTTCCCCATATCATCACCAGTGTACCCTGTCTAGTTTAGTTTACTATTAACTGATATTCACCAGTATTTACATTTTATCCCTTCAGTAAGCAATTCCCCTTCCACCGAGTTTTCATACAAAACCTTCAGTTTCCTATCTTTATACCTAATAAGTTTGCTTAAAATTTATCTTCATTACATGCTTAGCCACTCAATTAGATATCCTGTCTAGATCCCTATGCATTTCTCATAATCCTCTCTCAATGAAATCTTATTATACTGTACCAGGTTATGTGACTTGTAAGCAGCCTAACCTGTGACTGTTGCTCAATGATAGAAACATTCTTTGTAAAAACAAACAATAATGGTCCCAATACACTACTCTGTGTCACACTTGTTCTTACATCCATCTCCCATATTGCATTACCTTCTTTGACTCTTTGCTTCTATCTCCTAAGAATTCCTCATCCTGCAAGATATGGGTAAACTCTAGAGCGCGAAACCGCTACAACCACTTACCGCCTCGCTGAATAAATCACTGTAAACACAAATATCACATGGTAAATATGACGTTATTGTGTTCCCGTGTGTGACATATTCGGTTTCCACGAAGCAACAAATGTCACTGATGGGACTGCACAGAAAACGGGTTTTCGGGACCGAGCTTGGTGGGTGAACGGTTAACGTTCTGGCCTCGCATTCGGGAGGATGTGGGTTCGAATCCCCTTCCGGGCATCCAGATTTTGGTTTTCCATGGTTTCCCCAAATCACTCCTGGTGAATGCTGGGATGCTTCCTTCAAAAAGGCCATGGCTGAATTCCTTCCTGTTCCTTGACCCCAATCCCATCCCACCTCCAATGACTTCGACGAGGCGTAACGCCATATGTTAAAAAAGTTTTTCGGGTGGGGAGAAATTAAGTACCCAAGATTTGTTAACTAAAAATCTTATTAACTGTATGATGCTAAATACTAGAATATAGTCCATCGGCGTAATTCTATATTGCGCTATCTTATGTCATTACGAATTTCTAAATTTAATTCTGGATTTTACATTAATTAATTTCACATTACATATGATAAAAAAACCAATTACGAACTTCCAGTTTTTCCATACAATTAATATCAATTTTCAGTTTTCTTGGTATTATTTTCTAGAATTAAACCAGTACACGTAAATCTGTATCGTAATATAAAAATTGCATTATTTTCTAACACCATCTATTTTCATAAATTACCTATTGGTGTTTCTAGTCAGTCAACAGATGTTTCAATACTTTAAACGACTCGAGCTACAAAGTGAACAGGAAATTCTCAAAACAGTGTGTGAACATTTCCTTTCATTCATAGTAGTCTCATTGATTGAAATAAGTTATTGAGAGAAATGCTGCTACGTCACATTCAGCAACATAGTGACGTCACACCACTCTCCACCCGGAAGTGTTGACATCGCGAGGCGGTAAGTGGTTGTAGCGGTATTGCAATCTAGAGTTTACCCCAAGGTTTATTCCAATGGGCTTAACCTTATTCACAACCATTCTATGGCTAACTCTGTAAAATGCCTTAGAAAGATCCAGTGCCATGCTATCTACTCAGCCTCGCTTGTCCATTTCACCTGAAATATCTTGCATAAAACTTTCTGATATTTAGATTAATAGCCTCTTTTAAACCCATGCCGCTCACATGCAGACCACTTCTTTTCCTACTGTTGTTGGCTATTCAACTCTGTCAAACTTGTCTGCCACTGAAGTCAAACTAATAGGTTTATAGTTCTTGAACCCATTTTTCTTCCTTTTGTTATGAATTGGTACTACTGTGGCACATTTCCAGTCTTCTTTAATACAGAAAATCTCCAAACTTAAACTAAATACTACTTCCAGGTATAATAAATTGTCTTTGCAACTCAACTTTAACACATCTGTGGTAACATTATCTATACCAGGCATTAAAGTTTATGTTTTTCTTTCTTTTTAAAACTATTCAGCTCTCTCATCATACCCTGTAGGCTTATTTGCACTAAAGTAGGAATGATTTCACAAATAAGCTACCAAACTGTAAAACTATAATGCTCCCTTCTCACAAATCTCTTCAGCTGCCTATTGCAGTGTTTGGTGCTGTGTTACTTATTTTCTTAGGGGAGGATAAACATTTCCTCCCTAATCTTATGGTTTCTTTGAAATGTTCCCACTAATTTCTGCAGTTCTATTGCCTTTCTCCCACACATTGATCCTCTCCATAAAAATGCCGCTCAGTTTTGAAATCCCTGCTTTGTTACAATTTTACCTATAACCTTTCTCTTCCTTAGCTACTCACTTCCTGAACTGCCTTTACTTTCATCACAACTTCCTCATGATCACTTATTCCCTCCATCACATAAGACCCCAAATAATTTTCATCAGGCTTTATTCAAAAAATTACAGTATTTTGTGTGCTCTCGTGTTTTGTTCTGCCATTTGTGTAAACCCTCACTGAAATGATTGCAAATTTCTGCACCCTTGTATTTCTCATTCCACTCCCCTTCCTGTTAAATCATGGTATATTTAGATCACCACTTATTATGTCCACTTTATTCCTACCTCTAAACTCTGAATATGAAATCATTTTCTCTCCCATGGTCTCATTTTTATTCATTTAGCCTCCCATTTTTTCCTTCTCTACTACCAAATCTCTACACCCAGCAATTGAGCTTCATCTTCTGTGAATATACATGAACTATGCCTATAGTAGTCATTACTACTCAGTATAAATACAGTACTTCTCCACCAGGTCCACATAATGTGCCGTAATATACAGGAAAAACCTCACCCTCTAGAATTCCTCACTTCAACCCCTATAACTATCTGCATTTAATGTGCCTCCAAAAATCTACCAAACTCTAAAATTTTATTTATAACACTCCCACAATTTAATAATAAAATTTTATTTCTGGTTTTAGCATGCTCTCATTTTCTTCTATTCCCTTCCTTGTACCAATCCCCTTTTTATCCATTGATCAACTTTATTTTTAAAACCTGTACTATTGTTTTTCAACAAATTTCCGTTAACAACCTATTAGCACTGAATGAAATTTTTGGGTTGTGATTACTTCTTGTAA
Organism: Vandiemenella viatica; assembly: GCA_031002005.1. Taxonomy (NCBI): domain Eukaryota; kingdom Metazoa; phylum Arthropoda; class Insecta; order Orthoptera; family Morabidae; genus Vandiemenella; species Vandiemenella viatica. The sequence continues at coordinate 27,801 of JARYHS010008781.1, read as the reverse complement.
AGTTGTCTTATATTTAAAACTGAGGAAATTTATAGAGCGTTTTGACACTAAACTTTCATTTAAATTTATTTTTGTTATTACTGGCAATCTATGTTTTGATTTTAATGTTAAAAAAGGTACAGCATGGACTTTAGTAATAATGGGATTGAGTCATTTGTGTGGTTTCCCCCGACCCATTATTTTTCCTATTATTTCTTGAATTAATCTGACCTTGATGTTCAGGAGCAGGCCATGCCTAGTAAAACCTCATTTCCCAACTGCATTAACTAGGACAGTATACATATGAGATATGGAGGCCATCAGTAGTGCCACCAGTGATGGGGCGAGACCAAAATAAGATAAGTTTGCGAGGCCCTCTGCAGGTCAAGATGACAGGGTTTATAAAGTATTTAAAAAAACTTAAATTTTTATTTATAAAAATACAATCACTTTTACTGTGTATAATATTATTAAATAATGAGTAACAGTATATAATTAAAGAAATAGAAATTTTCTGCTTTTAGCCTTGCTGAAGTCCTTAATTACTATATCATAATCCAACTTAGATGCTATATCTGCTTCAATCGATAAAACTGCCAAAGCTGAAATTCTTTCCTGACCTATAGTACTTCGTAAATAATTTTTATTTATTTTAATTTTGAAAAGCTCCTTTCAGCGGAGGCTGTACTTACTGGTACTGTTAGCAAAATTCATATGACATACAAATATTTGGGTAAATTTCTTTTAAGTTATTTTCTATTATGTATTGGAGCAGTTGTTTCCCATCTTTAACAAAATCGGGTAATTTTGGATCATTGTTTGTAACTCTTCAAATAGTTCATAAGGCTGGAAATCGCTGTTCTCGCCTACTCTCAAAACTGTTGTAGATCTTGGCAGTTTTTTTTAAAATATGGTCTTTTGGATTTTTTTTAACTTACTCAGATCATAGAGAAACCGAAATTTTTAAAGTGTTCATTTAAAGACATAAATCTTGAGTCCATATTGCTCAGTATGGAATCAATTATTGCATTAAAAAAATCTCTTTCATACCGACTTTTGGGAGATTGTGCAGGTTCATCGCTGTTTCATAATCGAATGTCCTTTTCTTTCTGGCTACCTTTTATTTTTAAAGTCTTTTGACAAATCATAACTGCTTTTTTCAATAAATTGACGAGCTTCGATAAGCATTGTTCGAACCAGTTTGTCATATTCTCTGATCCAGTCACAAAATTTTCGTAAATGTTCAGCGCTATGCTTAAATGGACTTGGACAGATTGCCATAGTTTATTTAGGATATTAACACGCGATAATATCTCATACCATAGATGTAATGATATTACAAACTCTAAGCTGAGCATTTCGTTCAGAATTGAATCACAATCACTAAGTATGTCTGAATCTTCCGAAAGATTTTTTAGGCTTTCAATACATTCAACAACATCAGCAAATTGAAGTAATAGGGCCTTTACTGCCGCGATTCTACTTTCCCACCTTGTGTCTGATAAAGGCTTTATAGTAAGTTTTAATTTGCCTTTGATTAATTCCCAGCGTTTGCTGGATACTGAAAATAGAAGATAAATTTTCTGAATAAAACCAAAAAATGTTTTTGCTGCCGCAGAGGACTTAGCTGCATCTACCAACAGCAAATTCCAACTATGACATCCACATGGTGTAAAAAATGCCCTGGGATTAATATTTAATATTCGAGTTTTAACTCCACTGTTTATTCCTACCATATTTGCCCCATTGTCATATCCTTGGCCACGGCAGTTTTGAATATCTAATCCATTTTTTTCCAGCTCTTCCAGTATTGCCTTAGTTAGATACTCTCCAGTCGTCTCAGCGACAGCAAGAAATCCGATAAAGTTTTCCTCTATTGTTCCGGTTGATGTATTGCAGAATCTTAAGATAACCGACATTTGTTCAACTCGACCAGAGTCTCTAGTGCAGTCGAGCAAAATAGAATAATATTTTGCCTCTTTTACTCTTCGAATCACTTCATCAGTAACTGTTTTTGACATCAATGTGATTAATTCATTTTGAATGTTGTGACTTAGATAATGGTTTGTAAGTTGGTTGTCATTAATGCGTATCATGTGTTCTCGTAGTGTAGGGTCATACTTTGAAATCAATTTAAACAGATCTATGAAGTTACCAGAATTTCCACTATCTTCACCAATCTTGAGAGATTCTCTGTGACCTCTAAATGCCAGATTATGAGAGGCTAAGAAATTAATTATATCAATCAATCTCTCAAACAAATTATGCCAATGTTTTTGAGATTCACGCAGTAGCCTTTCATGTTCCTGGTCTATTGTTTTTTCATATTTTATTCCTTTTTCTAATATTAACCATTGGAGCATGAATGCCATATGTTCTTTGGTGTTTTCATGTCTTTGTAGGATGCTACTTAAGTGTTTCCAATCACAGCACCCTCCCTGTACCATTTGAGTTTGTGCATTGCCAAACAGTCTGCATGGAAAACAGAAAACTTTATTTTGAGATTTTGAGTACAACCAACCAGCGTCGATTTTGAGTTTCACCATTGTTTAGCTTCCTTGAGAAATAAAAATTTGAAAAGTGCCTACAGTCATTGTCTTTTGAATAATCCTCATCACTGTTATATAACTGCTGTGTAGGGCCGCTTTGAACTATATCATGACGCTGAGAATCCGTTATAGGAAATGACCACATTCCCGGATCCGAACTAACAAATTCTTCAACAACAGTGGCATTGCTGTTAATTGTCTGAGAACCTATATGGTCCTCGTGAATTCTACTGCACAACGCAGGTGTTTCATAATCTGATTGGCTAGAATTTGATCCTGTCTTTTTTTTCTGGCTGTGTTTCGACACTCAGTAACTCTGGAGCACTTTTCAAATTCGATGGAGTCTCGGACGTAACTGTATCACATTTGGAAGTCGATGCAATCGATTCAGTTGGTTCTGTATTTTCTGATTTTTCCGATGCAGTTTTTTTTTAGAAACTTCATCATACGTGAACTTAAAACCTTGTTTGACACATCTCTTTCAGCTTTTCTTTTTCCTGAACCAGATTCCCATTTTCTCCCGATATATCTCTCTCTTCTGTGGCCTTGGCCTGACATGTTAAGGTGGTATATTGATGAATATATCCTGTGAACAAAATAATATTTATACTTCTTTCCATAAAAAACTACTACCTATGCCTATGTCTATGTATATAACCAATAGTTTGCAGGTCCTGCGGATCGTGTTACGACCGGATTGGCAGTTAGGCAAAGGAGGGTCCCCGTGAAAATATTATTTGGTTAACTTACCTAAAAGTAAATATCATAGTAACAGTAACAATCACGCTAACAAATTCAAAAGAGAAATTTGCAGGGATGAATTATAGTAAGTTAAGTTCTCCTTGGTTACAGCAAACAATAATTTTTGTTTACTATCTGAGCGTGCGAATAGTATCATGGTCAGTAACCGAATGATAACATAATAATGTGGAAATAAGTAAATGCAAATATCTATTTATTTTATTTTTAACAGTGGTAATGAATATTGCTTTTACTGTAAAAAGTCGTTATCATTCAATAGTACATGTTTATTTGTAAAACAATGAAAAAGTAGATATTTAAAAAATTATGGCTTTGTCAGATGTCCTTCTTACAATCTTCTGTACTTTACAAAAAAAATAAAAAAAAATATTAAAGAATCCACAAATCTGTGTGAAATCTAGTATGTAGAGAACGAGCGGCTGTTCCCCACAACCAAGTTGGATTCGCCTCTGATCAACCACTCCCCGATCAATTTTCAATCAAAGATATGTGGTCGTGGGATCAGAGCAATTACGTTCTGCCCTCACTTAGTGCTAGTAATGAGCAGGAATCAGCGATACAAATGAAAACATGTAGTTGAAAGAATGGAGTGACTTTAATAATTTCAATAAAATTGGGCACATAGAAATACATTTGAAATAACTGAAAAATACTCCATAAAATAGCTCTCACAAAAGGAATCTCTTACTAATAAAATCCTGTCACTCGGGATATTCTTTCTAAGCCAGCAGAAGGGTATAAATGCATTAGCCTTTACCTAATAAAATCTTCATGCCTTCGGGCACTGTGCTCCATCCTGAGGCTCGACGAACAGACTCCTCGAGAACTGCGCCAGAGTGAGCTCCCGCGCGTTGAAGCGGGGGAAGTCATGGGGGGGTTGGCTCTGGAAAGCTACGTTGGGTTATGTGAGGCGGGGGCAAAAATATATTGTTAAGGCCTAAGTGTTTCAGAACGCCATTAAATCACCGGAAGCCAACAGAGTAACAAACACTGTAATTCGTAACAAAATGATTGTTTTTTAACTCAAGCAACAAAACATAGAACGACCAATTTTATGAAAAATTTGCTACGGATTTACTAAAGCAGTTCAATGGTTCCAAAAAATAAAAAAAATAATAATGAAACTGATGCTGATGATGCCTTACACCGCAAGGGCGGAACGCGTCTGGGGAATAAAATAAAATTCACTTGTTTCCAGAAGGAGTTATTTAGAAAAATAATTGGTGTTAATAAATTTCACATGGTGTGTTAATCATTTACAAAATTACTAAGTAATGAAATTTATCACTGAAAAAACTGATTACATGGGACGGAATTAGCACACTGCAAGATTATTTAGAAATTGGTTTAGATACTGATGAACTGAACGATGAAGTTGAATTTCTCTGTGAAATTCAACCACTTCTCACTGAAGAGAATCGACTTGACTTACGCTGGATAGACTTCTTTGCGAAATCGAATCACAGACAGAGCTGTCCAGAACTGAAAAAGTTTGTCACGTTTTTTTTTTCTTTCCATTCCTGTTTCTAATGCTTCTTGCGAACGCATACTCTGCAGGATGGAACAAATGTGGAGGAAGGAAAGAAACTGAATGAAAATATCTTGGGTAAAAGCAGAGTTACAAATACAACTCAATTTTGATATTTATGTAATACCTTTTATGATTATGTGCTAAAAACACAAGAAATGTTAGATGCTTCTAAATTTCAAAATAAAATTTAAAACATATTAGTGACATTTATTTAAACCTCCTCCCCCTTCCCTTTCATTTGTCCAAATCTCCGGAGTTCGTTCCTTCGAGAGGAATACACCGACACTGGGTTAGTTCGCCCTGAACTCGTGGCTTACCTTCTGTTTTCACATTTTGGCTTATAACTAAAAAACTACAAAAACTTAATTTTATACAGGAAATTGTTTTGAAATGTACGACAAAGTCCATGTATGATACTCCATAAGACAACATTCTACATCTACATATATACTCTGCTATTCACAAATATTGTGGGTGGCAGAGGGCGCTAAGCTCGATTTTCAACTGATGTTTTTGACTCTTAAGAAATAGAATACAGAGGAACATCTGATGTTGCTTGTTAGTGCAACTGTTCCATCATGTTGCCCAATATTTATAGAAGTTTTCCATTGTCTCTGTCAACAGAAACTAAAGTACCTTGAAGTTAACTGCTTCCAGAAGCGGTGGAGATTAAAGAAAATAAAGGAAACATCGTGTTTGAAATTGTTGTTCGTTTGGTGTAGACGGCTTGTTCCTTGTTGCTATTGATCCTCGATTGTTATGTATATCTACTGCTGCAAAAGTGTTCGAGTGAACAAGTGAATATTTAATTAATTTAGTTGATTTTTTAAGAGAAAATATAATTTCAATTACAAAATTGTTCATGAGTTTGAAGTTGTTGTTAATAATTGCAATGAATTTGCCTGTATTTGCTTGAAAGAACTGATGTGATAGCATCACAAATTTCTTTTACAATTTTGGATATTGATTGTTTGGAGATTCGATATAGGTACATTCAGAGAAGTGTATGAATCTCCAGTAGGTGTGGAGGCACCTTTAGATTCGATAAATCTCAACGACCACCGGGACCGATTTAGCTAATATACCACTTCTGTACCATTAAACCTCTCTACCAAATTTCATAAATATTGATTTAACTGAGATCTCTAACACCTTCACTTTACTAGGTGGATTAAATATAACACATTAATATATATATAATTATTTCTTACCTTATTATTTTATTGAGAATAGCATATGCTTTTAATGACACTGTTGTTTGTCTTCACAAATAAGACTTCTGAAAGTTCTGTACATAAAACACTTCTTTACTTATACTGTTGAACGTATTGGATTGATCATTAATCACTTCCTAATTATTTAATACTTAACGTTTGCGAACAATGAACGACACTGATTTTCACATTCCGAATCTATCGGAAACACAAAATAAAATACATACAACAAACGACTGCATGACAGTGCGGCACTCTCATTGTCTTTCTAGCAGTTGAGAATAGGTTTGCCAACTTCTCAGATTTCCATGTCCGGAAACAATAATGCCAACTTTTCAGATATTCACGACCGTACATTTGCTCGCGGGGGAGGGGGAATGTACTTTATAAAAAGTAAAATTTACAGGGCAATTTTTTATACTTAATTGTTATGATAAACTCGAAGTCAAAGTAACAAAAATCTCTGCGGAAGAAACCGTGTTTCATTGCCTTTATGACATCAAATTTCACAGACCAAAGTAGAAGTAATTTTTCAAGATGCGATGCAATCGTTTCCCTTATGCAGCCAAGTCTTTTTTTTTTACTATTGTAACTTAATTGCGATGGTCCACATACTACGATGGCGATTCCTCTAGTCATCTTATCACTCATTTTTATTATTTTTTGTAAATATATTACACCCCGGCATTTTACAAACCACTCCTCTCTGAAGAGACAGTAAAGTTTCTATATTTTCTTTGATAATTCACTCATTGTGTATTTGTAACGTACAAATTAATAATACTTTCTATTCTTTAACTCTCCGGGAACAAAACAGGCAGGACGTTCCGTCGACGTTGGTAACTGAAATAATAAACCAAATCGCTTCACACGATAATCGGATTTGTGACTAGAAACTATCGTAAGCTTTATAACACAGAAAAGTTGAATTATGCAGATGGTAAGGAGTGAGACGCGGTGATATTGTATACTATCTGCACATTGAGAAGCCATTAAGCAGCAATTTTTAAAATTTGTTAATAAACTGGACATTTTTGTGTCCGGTCGCATGTAGTGGACCGAACACGGGAAATCGCGTTAGAACAGAAGAAACATGAACGTAGACGAGAAGCAAACTGATTGAAATAAACCCGGTGGTCGAAGATTCCCCGGTAGAGTCATTGTAACGCCAGCAAATATTGCTAAGCTATTGATATTGCCATATTAGTTGCCAACTTGTAGGATTTATCGCATTATGATGAGTAAAATATTTAGTCGTAGTCACGGCTTTTAATGGTGCTAATCTGTTTTACTGGTTAAGTTGCTTAAACTTTCGGGATGCGAGGCCCTCGGGTCGCGAGGCCGTAGGCGGTCGCCCACGTCGCCCACGCCTTGCGCCGCTTCTGGGGCCACCAGTTAACATTTTATATTTAAAAATATCTGCTAATTGTAGGGAGTCAGGAGAAGTGTCAAGAGAGAGTTGGTGATGAGATTTTGAAAGACATTAATTGATGAATTAAGAGTGGCTACCATTCGTTAGGGGCAGTGAAATCGAAGAACAGCTCCATTCTGGCCCAGGCGACAAATTCATGTTTGAAGGGGCAGCAATCTCAAGTTTTTTCCCCAGCTTGGGAAATTCATAGATCCACCACTGTTGCTTATCACATATTTTAGGATTTTTCTTCTGACAGCTTTATTATTTTAAAACACCAAACTAATCAATTTTTGTAGGCTCTGTAAAACATTATTTTTGTTACATATAAATATTTCATTAACAACATGCACTTTACATAGTATCAATCAATCAACAAAATGCCATTGTGGATTTAATTTTAAATTTCATAATTGTTTACAAATATATTCATATTGTTCAGTTGTTACTCACAGAATGTCAACAGAAGAGATAAAGTTTTAACTAATATTACACAAGCCTTGATGAAATTGTTAAGTGCTTATTTTCTGTTTATTACTTAATTTTACAGATGTGAAGCACAGTTTTGATCCTTAAAAGAAATTCAATTTAAGAAATATCTTTAGAAGTTTTTTTAATTATTGTTGTTCTCTATTGTATTGCTGGAATTTTTAAAAATCACTTGTGATAACATGAGTTTTGTTGGTGGACCTTGCAGAATGTTGAAATGTTGAGAAAAATGGTAAAGTTAATGATGCTTTCTTGTGGTATAGTTGGTTAAATGAACAGAAAATTTTTATAAGACAAAGAATCTATCAGGATGGGGGTAGGGTTCCAGCATTTTTCTAACTGACTGCTAGAAACAGCCTAAAAACTACAGTCAGAATAGTCCATACGCAGGGTTCATTCCCAGTCTAGTCTCCTCAATCCAGTGTATATTGAACCACACTGGCAAGTTACCTATGTTATTATAATTATTTTCATTTTTTTATATTTTAGTCAGTCCAATATATTTTTTTCTATCCTTATCTTATTTTAATTCATTTTATTTTACTTTGACTGACCATTACGGAGATTAAACTTACCTGCAATTTTTGGTGATCAACTTTCTCTCCCAAATGTTACCATCCCTGTCCATCACACCTTTTTCATCACTGACTCCAAGCCTGTGGTAGGACATCAAATCACCTTGCCATATATCTCACCAAAATATTGTAAAGTGTTTTTCTGTTCATCACACCACTGCTGTCTTTATCTGTGGAGAATAATAGATTTGCTTTCCTGATTTTTTTTTTGGTTCTACTGGTCTTGAATGTTGAAATGTGTTGAAACGGTGATATGAGCTTTTTGTGGAACCCTCTCTCACCTCCATTAGTGCTCACATAATTAATGGGTGCCCCCTTACAGATTTGTCATTTTCGTAGTAACTTTTATCACAAAAGTACAATTTTGCATAAAGCACACATTGGTGATGACCATAATAGATATTTGGTAAAGAAACAGCAGTGGTTGGTGGAAGGGTAGAGTCGACCATAGCCACAAATTAAAATTAGACTTATCTAATAATGGTATTCAAAAGTGTCTATTTGTAAGTAAGCATTTAAGGAAATGGAACAAGCTGTAAAGACTAGCATCTATATAAACTAATATAGCATCTAAATAAACTAATATAGCATCTGTCTGTGAGATGAGCCATAATTTGTTCAGAAGAACAAGTAACAACAAATAGGCATGATGTTGTAAATGAATTTGACTAGAAAGGACAAATATTATGTTTATACAGTGGTATGATCAAGGTTAAATAGGAAGAGTGGCCTGAACAAAGTAAGCTGTTGTTATCTTCGTGTATTAAATGTTTGTTTTGCTGGTGAATGTTGTTTTTTTTTTAATTTTTTGTCACTTGATATTTTTGTATTTCACCAGTTAAATGCCTTTATTCCATACTTTAATTTTGACAGAAGCAGTATTCTTAATGATACTGATATATAGTGTTAGTAAGACTTAACCACCTAAAATCAGAGAAGTAGATAAGCAGTAATTCCTAAATCTTAATACTTACTTCAATCAAATGAAACTTAATAGTTTTAAATTTTAACTACTATTTATTTTAGCATTTTGATCATTTTGCTTGGTATTTTTTTAGCCCATTATTAAGCTGAATCAATTTATTGCACATTTTTGAGAACTAATGTACATAAAAGATTATCTTTGCTGCAGATAATATGAGCCAATTTACGAGCAGTTCATGTGTTGTAAGGGATGTTGAAGGTGAAGAATCCATCTGTAAGATTCCAAGAATACAAGAAGAATTAGATCAGGTAAACAATCTGTCAATTTTTGATTATCTTTAAGAATATAGTTCTCGAGATATATTGTCTCAAAACAGTGGAGTTTCTGGTTGAAATTCAGAAACATGTCTCCAAAGTCAAATTTGATGACAGATTCTTTATGTAACACGACGATACAATTCGAAAATAAAGAACAAATGTTTTTGATATCTCGCTTAGTTCTCGAGATATTGTACCTTAGAATTGACGTATTTAGGTTGAAATGCGGCCTGGACCAGGAGAAAACATTCGCCATATCCAAATTCAATGATGAATTCATACGCAACTTAACGAGACAAATCGAAAATAAAGAATAAATTATTTTGATATTTCGCTTAGTTGAGACATTGTACCTCAAATATGAGGAGGTTAGGGTGAGATCTGGCCTGGACTAGAAAAAAATTTCACCGAAACCGCTACATCTACATTATGGAAATGCAATATAGGTGTTTTATTTTCTTCCTAATGATTGTTGTTAGGTTGAAATACAGCCATGTGTGGTACATGATGTAAACATCTGTGTGGTCATTACCTTCCTCCATGGTATCAACATATCATTCAGACTATGAATTCAAATATCAGTGCATTCATAAATCAGAAGCTAACAGCTAATAATAAATAAATTTTTTGTTCTCTTCTGGTACACGCCACATTTCAACCTGCCAACATTACCATTAATATTGCCGCTACAAAATCAAACTATGTAGACACATCTAAACACAAGAAATGAATCGCGAAATACATTTCGGACAATAAAGTTTACTTCATCACGTTTAGCAGTTCGCACAGCACATATTATCACAGTTATTTTCATCGTACACTCTCAGGGTAAACTTAAACGTGAGTAATGCATGCAGAATACCATATTCATTGTGTCGCGATGGAAACATGACCCGCTTAAATTAAATTTCCAACACTTGTCTACAAAAAGGCTAGCTTTTCAGGTGCAAAATAGTAACGTATGCTAATTGTCTACACTACACCAACAAAAATTTGAGAATGATATGATCCTATTGAGAGCAATGAATAAATTTATAGCGAATGGCACTAATGTTGCAGTTGCCTGTCAGATACTTCAAGAACGATAGTTACAATGTGACTTACTTATGAAACGCTATTCCAGGTTTTTTCCTATCTCGTCTGTTTGTGCAACCATATGCAGCACAACTTGGCATTATAGAAAACATTAGAATATTAGAAAATGAAATATTCTCAGCAGCTGACACAGTGTAAACAGCCCAATGTTTTGGTACTCCTATGATGTCCGCCGCGCAGGCGCCATTTTTTCACGAGGTTTCACGGATTTAGCGTTATCTCGTCTCCATATGTTCCTTCCTCCATGCATACAGCGCTGTCACCAGTCGGATGTCAATGAAATTATACGAGACGAAGCGGGAATTTTTGAAAATGGCCCACAAAAGATGTCCGGTTTTTTCAACCAAAATCGGCCGAGAAAAAAATGTGTTACATTACTTATTGAACCACCCTCGAAAGTAGGTATTTCTTATGGTCTACCAAAAATGCAAAAGTCATAAATAAATAAATTTTGAGTTTTAAAATATTATATTTGAATTATTAAAAGTTAATAAACATAAAGATGTAACATTATTATGGATATACTGAAGTACATAAATGCCATGAAAGATATGCGCAGGGATTAAAAATGATGTTTGAAGCTTTTTTTTAAGACTAAAATATTTAATTATTAAAACACAAAAATCTAACGAATGAGCTACGTCATTTTCAATTCAAAAAATTAGAAAGGGCTGAAAATCGGTATTCTGTCATCGAATTCCTGAAATGTGTTATAATAATTTTTATCATGAAAAAATTTTCTTTATGCGGATGCAACCGTCTTAGGTGTGATGGAAATAATTCTCAGGACTACTTCGATAGTGGGGTACACTTCAGTTAATGTTTTTGTCTTCTATTTCTCATCAGCCAGATAACGCCGTAGTTTTATTGTTATATAAGGATAAACATATTAAGTTCTTCATACAATTCTTGTACATCAATATCAGATGTTTCTCATGTTTTTAGAGGTACTTACAAGTCACCGCATTGCTTCAAAAGTTCAGTCACTAATTTCCTTCAATCTTTTTATCTTATAGATCAAAATAAATATGATTTCATAATGTTTAAGTGCCCAAATCTACTGCGCGCACATAGTCAACATTAACATGTGAATAGTTTATTTTGAAAATCTCTCCGCAGACAGTTCAAGAGCTTCATCTTATCCTTCATAATCAAATTTAGTTCTTTTACGTCTCTTTCTCACGATTATGAACTTTGTCAATATCATTTTCAACAGCTGTTTCTCTCGCTGTTACCACGGATGATTGGAAATCATTTTCCCAATAATTATCAAGCCAATGTGTAAATACGTCTAAGTGTCGTATAGCCGCATCTAGTTGCATTTTTCGTTTTGAAACATTTTTCTTATAACGTTTATCTTTGTAAAAATGTCATATCATATGACGAGAGCAACTACAAATTCGTAGATAGTTATTTCCATTTCTATAGAGTGGCATTCACTAGTCAACAGACGATCTGTTTTATTTTCTGCTATATCCCTCAAAGCATCAAATATATTATCTCCATGTTTGTATTTAAAGGCCTTCACCGATTCTACCCTGCATTCCCATCTAATTTCAGAAAGTGGTTTTAGCGAGAAACATTTTACATGTGCTTTTAAAATAGTCCACTTATAACTCGATGCGACAGAAAGGAGATGCTGCATATCCTAGGATGAGATTCCAGTTATGACTCCCACAGGGTAACAAATAAGAAGGTGGATTAATTTCAAATATACGTTTCTGAACACCACTATTTTATCCACGCATATTGGCTTCATTATCATATCCTTGACATCTGCATAGCCCGCTGTTCTAGCTCTGTGATTATTTATTTAATGAAACTCTCAGTAGTCATTTTTTCGACAGCTTAGATGCCAATAAAATGTTCTTCAATGTCTGCTGTTTTTGTATTAAAAAATCTTATAATAATTTGCAATTGCTCAACACGAGAAACAACACAAGTACAATAAAAAAAATGAGTAATATTTATCATATATATTATTTCTATAAGGTATTTTTTTTGTCACAAGCCTATATCTTCCTTCATACTTAACCGAAATCAATGAATGAGGTATCATTTTAAAGCTTATGGTCTCCACTTTGGTTAAATCGTATTTAAGCAAGAAAGTTTTCGGAATTCGACCCTTAAAGGGCAAAAATGTAAATTTTTCTAAAATGCTGTTTTCTGTGTTACGAGTCAGTTATCTCCCTGGATACCTATCTGAAACCGTTTTATGAAGCATCGTTTTAAAGATTAAGATCTCCGCTTTACTGACGTCATATATTAAGCCGGAAATTTTTCGGAATTCGACCCTTAAAGGGCAAAAGTATCAATATTTTTGCAATGCGTTTTTGTGTCACGAACGATTTATCTCCCTTAATATCTAACCGATATAGATAAATGAGGTATCATATTAAAGAATAAGGTCTCCACCATGGTAACATTATATTTTTAGACAGGAATTTTTCGTAATTCGACCCTTATAGGGCAAAAATGTCACTTTTTCTAAAATGCGTTTTTTGTATCTCGAGACATTTATCTCCCTGGATATCTAACCAAAATCGATAAATGAGGTAGGATTATGAGGAGTAATGTCTCAGCTTTGTGACATCATATTTTAAGAAAGAATGTATTTGGAATTCAACCCTTAAAGGGAAAAAGTATAAATTTTTCTATAACGCATTTTTGTGTCACGAGCGATTTATCTCCCTTAATATCTAACCGATATAGATAAATGAGGTATCATATTAAATAATAAGGTCTCCGCCATGGTAAAATTATATTTTAAGAAAGGAGTTTTTCGTAATTCGACCCTTAAAGGGCAAAAATGTTAATTTTTCTAAAATTCATTTTTTGTGTCTTAAGCAATTTATCTCATTGGATATCTAACCAAAATCGAAAAATCAAGTAAGATTATGAGGAGTAATGTCTCAGATTTGGTGACATCATATTTTAAGAAAGAATGTTTTTGGAATTCAACCCTTAAATGGAAAAAGTATAAATGCTTCTATAACGCATTTTTATGTCACGTGCCATTTATCTGACTTGATATCCAACCGATATAGATAAATGAGGTATCATACTAAAGATTAAGGTCTCCGCCGTGGTAACATTATAATTTAAGATATGAATTTCTCGTAATTCGACCCTTAAAGGGCAAAAATGACAATTTTTCTAAAATCTGTTTTTTGTGTCTCTAGCCATTTACCTCCCTGTATATACAACCAAAATCGATAAATGAAGTAGGAGTATGAAGAGTAATGACTCAGCTTTAGTGACATCATATTCAACCTCACTTTTCACCGATTTTTTTTTTCGCGAAATTTTTGCATGGGTCGTCTAGTTATTTTCTATTTGGTTAACAATTTGAGTCTACAAGTGACTTGCTATTAATTTTATCAGGTCATTTTGAATATTTTTTTTGAGATAATGGTCATTAATCGTCTTGTCACTTGTTTTAGGTGAACTCGTAACATAGGATCAAATCGGGATATTAACTTTACTAAATGTATAAAGTTGCCGATAGTCTTACTTGAATCTGAGTCACATATTAATTTTTTCTCTGTGACCTTTTATTGCCTAATTGTGAGATGTTAAAATATTTACCAATGCAAACAGTCTTTCTAAACTGTCACTCCAACACTGCGTTACTTCAGTCAGGGTTTTTGGGTTACTTTATGACCACGCGGTGTCGGGTTGTTGGACGTGGAGAAGCATATGGAGGGAGTTTGGAAATTTCCACTTCTTCACGACCAAATGATATAATCTTACTATTGATATACCTTAAAAGAAGTGTCTTTCTTCATCCTCATTTCCATGTTCATCAGATGATCGTAATATGCAGATTGTGCCATTTTCAAGCATTCTTAAAAATTTGTTTCATCATCCATCAGATGCTATGACAAAGGTAGCACCCTATTTTGGTGTTTGTTTTGGAATAGCAAAAATAAAGTACATTATGTTGATAAGGATTACATTTATTTTTTATGATTGAATGTATATTTTTCATTACTTCTAGTTTTGATCTAATGTCTCAGATGTGTATGGCCTGCGATTGCGGAACGGTAGGTCCCTGGTTGTGGCTTAAAATTGACCTTTATTTCTGGTAAAGCGTTGATTTGTTAATGCGAAGATGCCAGGACGCTGCTTAAACTATGTGTTTTATTCCTGGTAGGATTACTAGCATAAAATAGATATGTGCACTACTCAGCTAGCAAGAAACTCTGTGACTAGGTCATTGAGACCACAAAATATATAATGATTTCATTCTTTACCAACGAAAACTATAGAGTGAATCGAAAGTAACTTCAAACAAAACAAACACGTCGTGTGCGGAGTGACTGACGTTTGACATTTCTTCGCAATTGCGTACAGAAACGCGAGAACCTTTCAATCCAGTATAGGGTAAGAATTTTAATGGTGGATTGTTAAAACTGCGTTTTGATACTATTTTTCTAAATAAGTGAGTCAGATAAAATAAATTAACATAACGTACTATATTACTTTTGTAGTTTATAAAGTATGGAGTATGGTTGGCAACCTTGGCTGTGACGCCCAACTCACTTTAAGGGAAACAACCAAATGAAAACGTTAATGGAGACAGAAGACAGCAGTAACAAGTTCGTCACATGGCCGAGTTACTGACAAGTGGGAACATGAAAAGGGCGAGCCTTCACTCGGCCGACTGACGATGCGGTGTAGTACCTGTCAAGTGTGACTCGATCTTCCAGCGTAAGGTGATAAAGAGTTGACGAACCGTAAATCGTAAACACTATTAATGTAACAAAACTGAGGGTTCATGTGGTTTTTCTAATATCCGAAGATCGAGATTCAAATATTAATGAATTTTTCGTCTATGTGTTACGGTTAAATTGCAAAAAATATTATTATTCAGTGATAAATTTTGATACAGATAATTTTACTTTTTATACGACTGTGATTTTAAAAAATCAAAAAAAGAAATTTTGATTAGGTACTTATTAACGGATACTTTACCAGCAACTTTATTTTGTTGTTATCATTAACAGCTAAAGATAAAATATTTTTTAAATATTATAATTTTTTCAACATGGGTTATTGCTCGAGGGCCTTCGAAGTGCGAGGCCCCGGGTGATTGCCCTGTTCGCCACCCTCTAAGGCCGCCTCTAATTGTAGAACGATAGAGGACGGCAAAGGAGGCATGGCTCTGTTGGTAAGAGAAAACTTCTGTTCTCATCAAATGAACACAATAGCTGCCTCGATTAAAGTCCTTAGGGGCGACCACATTTTTTTGTAATATATATACAAAACATTCAAGAATTAAGATCAGTTGTTATGAATAGTATCATTTGTCGTCTTCTTTTCGTTTCCCCTTTTTTATTTGTGGAGATTTTAACTCGCATCATTCTTAATATGGCAACAAAATTTCTTGTACTGATGGTTGTTTATTGCTTAATTCTATAACTCTCTCCACTAATGAAAATGATGGCTTTTCTGTGATGATTCCAGCTTCTTTAGGGATGACTATTTGTGTTGGAAATTTCTATAACATAACGAAACTTTGACAACATAGATAATTGGTAGATTAAAGGTATTCATTAGGTCCACAACACTTTCCAATACACATAACTATTGGAATTGTAATAAGTTTGTGTAAAAATCATGATGCCAGTAGCGCTGGGAATATTCAGAAAGCCTTTTGATCGACTGAAGGCACTGTTATTTCAGAGGAACTAGACAACCAGGGTCTTATTTTATTTGCAAGGGAAACGTATGAAATCCTGATCTCAGCAATTAATAGCTAAGGTCAATTCAATCCCTCGCCATAAAACAGCTTTCTTCGATAAAAATCCAAATGTATTCTGGTGGAATACAAAAAGAGAAAAAATATTTTTTTTTTTTTTTTTTTTTTTTTTTTTTTTTTTTTTTTTTTTTTTTTTTTTTTTGCTGTCGTCAGTCTTTAGACTTGTTTGATGCAATCCTCCATCCCTTTCTATCCTGTGCTAACCTTTTCGTTTCTACATACCCCTTACAACCCACGTCCTCATATATCTGCTTCATATATTCTAATCTCTGTCTACCTCTACAGTTCTTACCTTCGACTGTTCCCTCCACTAACAAATTAACCAATCCAGCATGTCTCAAAATATGACCTACCAGCCTGTCTCTTCTTTCTGTAAGCTTGTTCCATAAACTTCTTTTCTCACCCATCATTTCCAAAACTCGTTCATTTCTTACTTTGTCTGTCCACCTAATTTTTAGCATTCTTCTGTAGCACCACATTTCAAATGCTTCAAGTTTCTTTCTTTCCGGTATTCCTAAAGTCCATGTTTCGCTACCGTAAAGTGCTGTGCTCCACACATAGAGTTTTAAAAAGTTCTTTCTAATTCCTAGATCAATGTTTGAAACTAAAAGGTTTCTCTTTTTCATGAAGGCTCTTTTTGCTAGTGCTATTCTGCTTTTAACATCCTTCCTACTTCGGCCATCGGTTGTAATTTTGCTTCCCAAGTAACAGAACTCACTCACTTCTCCTATAGCATCCGATCCTATTTTTATATTTAATCTACTACTATTGGTATCATTTCTGTTACATTTCATCGCATTTGTCTTACTTTAATTTATATTCAGTCCAAAATCTTCCTTCAGTATTTTGTTCATGCCATTCAATAACTTCTCAATATCCTCAGCTCTCTCTGCTAACAAGACAATGTCATCAGCAAATCGTAGCATACTTATTTTTTCTCCCTGAAACCTTATGCCACATGGAAATTTTTCTTTGACTTTCTTCATTGCTTCTTCTACATACAAGTTGAATATTAACGGGGATAGACTACAACCTTGTCTCACACCCTTTTTAACTGATGCATGTCTCTCGTGATTCTCTACTTTTATCACAGCCACTTGATTCTTATATAGTTTATAGAGGATTCTTCTATCTCGATACTTTAGACCTGACTTCTTTAGAATTTTGAACATCTTGTCCCACCTAACATTATCAAAAGCTTTTTCTAAATCAAGAAATGCCATAAAAGTATCTTTGTTTTTCTTGATCCGCCCTTCAAGTATTAATCTTAAAGACAGAATTGCTTCCCTTGTACCGCGATTTTTCCTAAACCCAAACTGATCTTCCCCTACTATCTCTTCTACTACCCTTTCCATCCTTCTGTATATTATTCTGGTTAATAATTTTGAAGCATGTGATGTTAGACTAATTGTGCGATAATTCTCACATTTGTCGGCTTGTGCTTTCTTTGGAAGTGTGAAGATGATATTTTTGTTAAAATCAGTTGGAATTTCTCCCGTTTCATAAGTTTTTGATATCAGCTTGAATAATCTTTCGATTCCTTCCTCACCTAGAGATCTAAGAAGTTCTGCAGGGATCTCATCAATTCCAACTGCCTTATTTGCTTTCAAGTCATTCAGAGCTTTATTAAATTCTGTTCTCAAAACAGGATCTCCTAAGTCATCAATGCCGACATCGCCTTCCTTTTCCAATACACTATTGTTCAAGTCGTCCCCAACATACAGTTTCTCAATGTATTCCTTCCATCGATTAGCTCTTTCTTCTGAGCTTAAAAGAGGTTTCCCATCGGCAGCTTTAATGTTCATACCTCTTTTCTTCATTTCTCCAAAATTCTGTTTGATCTTTGTATATGCAACATCTACTTTTCCTGCGACCATTTCCTTTTCTACTTCTTCACACTTTTCTTGTAGCCATTTTTCTTTTGCTATTTTGCATTTCCTATTTATTTGATTTCTAAATTGCCTGTACTGCTCTCTTCCTGCTTCATCCTGAGCATTTTTGTACCCTCTCCTCTGATCCATCAGCTCCAAAATTTCTTCTGTGATCCATGGTTTTCGGGCAGTTTGTTCCCTAAAGCCTAATGTTTCTTTGCCAGCTTTCATTATTTCGGTCTTTAATGCTTTCCATTCGTCCTCGGTTGAGCTCCTTTCACAGTTACTTCTTAGACGTAAGTCTGTCATTTCTGCAAAATTTTCTCTTGTGCTAGATTGTTTCAGCTTATTCACTGCCGAACGATTCCTGGCATTTAGACGAAAGACTTCTTTTTTTAAAGCTCCGCTAAAAGGAGGAACTAACAGAAAACGATGGTAATACAATTTGCTCAGCTCATTAATACTGTGTTGATACTATTGGCTAATCACAAATTAATGATCAGTACTTACCAGTAAACATCTACTGAATTGAATTAAATGATTAATTGCGATGGTGCGCATGCTTCCTTGTCATCTAATTACCACTTTCTAATTTTTTTTAATCACTATTTTATATATTTTGTGTGTTGAAAATTCTAACCCACCTATTTTTTGCGATTTATGAATTTTAAATTCCTTTAGCATGACACCCTTAGCCACAAAAGAAAATTTTCCCAACTCCTTGTGCCTGAACTTTAGTGGCAGTTTGTGCTCATGGTCATCTTTTCCTTTCCATGCGCCACTCCCAATTCTTCGATCAATATCCTTCCGAGCCCCATTACCAACGACGCATTGTACATCCACAGCACTCTCTTCACCCTCCTCCTGTTTAGCAATGACTCCCAATCCAGCTTCTTTATCACATTCAGTTACTAACTGGGTGTTGCGATAATTTCCACAAACAAATCTAGCTGCTCTCCTTTGCACCACCTCCAACTCCTGTGTTCGATACACAAAACATGGTTTCCAAATCACACCACCATATTCAAGCTATGGTCTGACCAAAATTTTGTAACCCAGTTACCTAATCTCTCTCGTACATTCTCTCAGTACCCTTGCCAATAAAAAGAGCATTTTCTAACCGTTTCCTTCCATCTGCCCAGTGTGTCCTGCCCAAATGAGCTCATTTTGGACATCAGTATGGAAATTCAAACTGAGCAGTAACTAAATGAAAGGAACGTTTTTAGATAAAATTTACGTTTTTTTGATTCTCCACACACCATGACGCATGAGAAGGAGCTGTCAAATAATAGTTATTTAATAAATTAGGCTACAGCTATCTGCTGTTGTTACAGTAAATGTAACTGAATTTTCTGAGTCTTGAATTATTAAATTTCTATTAATCACATTGGCATTTACGGTGGGGAAAGTGGGATTTAAACAATAATAGAAAGATTTGTCAGTTTTATAATAGTAGATTTGGTCGTAAGATTATATGTGAATATATCCTTTTTCACACTACTCTCTCCTGCCCATACTAAAAGTTTTTCCTACCTCTATATTTCCTAATAAGGCTCTCTGTAGATCATACTTACTGCCACCAGTACTTCCTCTTCTTTTAACATGAAATACCTATACTTTTAGTTCCAACTATAGTGTGTCTTAGAAAAATATTGAAAATTTTTTAATAATATTTTACCACACATTTAATAACAGATTCAAGAAATTTTGTGTCGAATGGTATACATGGATTCTGTAATGTAGTTGGCCTGTAAAACTAGAAGGGATTTTGGTACGTTACCCAAAGTGATATTCCCCCCAAAAGGTAATATCACTATCAGGTGTAGAAGAGAATGTAACAAACATATTGATAGTAGTCTCAAGGTCGTACGAATTTTCGAAAGGAAGTTAACCGCATTCTTAAAATGAGATCAAAGGAACTTTGTAGCGGGGGTGATGCAACAGCTAACGGATTTATGTAGGTATGAAAGATGGTAGTCAACGAATTAAGATACAGGGATGAAAGTAACGGATCCTGGTTTAGAAATACAAAATATGGTTTCAAACGAAATTTAGAGTGAATATGATAAGTTTTAAGGTAGTTTTCCAATAAAGAAAAAAGAATGGTAAGTCGCGAGTAAAATGAGTAGTCAAAAGAAAATTACATCGGATTAAAGGCCTTCTTGTAAAAAGAAGATGACAGCAGTTTGAGATAGTTAGGTTGACTGGAAGTATTTTAAAAGTAATTTGAAAGCGAAAGTTATTAACACATAGTGGAGAAGAGGACCTCCAAGAAAGGGTAGGATCATTAACGAAACAAAGGTCAAGAAAGGTGTTAGTAAATTAGACAAGACTTCTGAAATGCACCCTATTTTTATGAAAGCACATTTTTTTTTAAAAGTAAGTTTGTTGGAAGATATGATAAAAACTACACACTCTCAATATAAGATATTTAATTTAAAAGTATTTAATCTGAATTTAATAATGGCGGCCAAGGAGGGATGAAAACTTGGAGAGTTAATATCTTTTTAATTAATGGTTTTTAGAGGGAAGCAAGATACACTAAACTAATCGCCAAAATATGTAGAATTCCTGAAGGTTAGAACAAATAGTTTCGACACTAGATCTAGAGAAAAGGTTTATTAAACTTCAAAAATTAATAACAACAATAGGAGAGTAGATATGGAAAATTTTATAAGGGTAGAAAATGCTTGGAATAAAGAATACATTAATTCCAAGATTCATGAAAATCGGAAAAGCTTGGTGGGAATCCTTTGTAACCATGGAGGAAGGACGCAAGGGACCTTCACCACACACTGGAGTGAAGCCGGGTAGAGAGAAGTGGGGTGGGGAGGCCGCCATATTGCTCGGACGGAGAAACACGGGAAATGGCACAAAAACCTCAAGGAAATCATTATACAACCGTGGGACCGCAATTTGATGATGAATTATTATATAACTCGACGAGAGGTATCAAAAACGAACAATAAATTTTTTGATATCGTGCTTAGTTCTCGAGATATACTGTCTCAAAAGTTAAGTGTTTTGGGTTGAAATTCGGAAGATACATTTCCCCAAAGTCAAATTTTATGATAAATTCTTATGTATTACGACGATACAAATCGAAAATAAATAATTCGTTCGCGAGATATAATGTCTCCAAATTGCGTTTGTTAGGTTATGATGCGGATTGTACCAAAAGATAATTTTGCTGCACTTGCAGATTTGGTGTTTGATTTTTTTACTAATCCTTGTGGTTAGGTTAAAACGCGGCCTGGACCAGAATAAAAATGTCACCAAAGGCACCAGGAAGTATACCTGTAACTAATTTTTGATAGTTGATATCTAGAGAACTAAGGGAGATATCAAAAATATTTGTTAATTTTGATTAGTTTCGTCAATTTACATGAGAATCAATCATCAAATAGCATCACCATGGCCATTATAGTGCTGCCCACCTCAACACACAAAATTCAATTTAAGCTACAGTTCTAGGTACAACAACATTGACAATATTAGTTCACGTAGCATAAATTATCACAACTAAGTTCAACATATACCTTCAGTACAATTAATTTCATCGTACACTTTCAGTGTAAACTGAAACTTGAGTAAAGCCTGCAGAATACCATATTCACTGTGTCGCAATGTAAACATGACCTGCTTAAATTAAATTTTCACACTTTTCTACAATAAAGCTAGCTTTTCAGGTGCAAAATAGTAACATATGCTCGTTGTCTACACTACACCAACAAAAATTTGAGAATGACATCATCCTATTGAGAGCAATGAATAAATTTCTAGCGAATGGCCCTTATGTTGCAGTTACTTGTCAGATACTGCAAGAACGATAATTACAATGTGACTTATTTATGAAACGCTGTTCCAGGTTTTTTCCTATCTTGTCTGTTTGTACAACCATATGCAACACAACTTGGCATTATAGAAAACTTTAGAATATTAGAAAATGAAATATTCTCAGCAGCATACACCGTGCAAACTGCCCAATGTTTTGGGGCTCCTATGGCCGCCAGTGGCCGCCGCGCAGGCGCAGTAGGAGACGAGGTTTCACTGATTTGACGTTATTTCGTCTCCATATATTCCATCCTCCATGTTTGTAACCCACGCCTGTAAGAGAGAGAGAGAGAGGAGAGAAACAGTTAGAGGGTGAATGAGTGAGGTGTGGGTGGGCATCATGGTCAAGGATAGCGGTGTGGCATAGCGTAGGCCAATCATGAATAGCTGGACTTGGAAGATACTTTAATTTTGAAATGGTTCATTGACTAAACAAACTTCTTTTCCTGAATTTTATTTGATAATTAGGATGAGTTCGTCTGATGTTTCAAGTGGAGTGAACTTTTATTCTCGTGGCATTAATCTGCAATTTTCGGAACGAAGCTTTTCTGGAAACAATTCTTGTTGCCAGAGTAAAGGTGCCTTTGAACATTGAAGAATAAATTACTGGACTTTAAAATCTGTGTTTCGAACAATCATTTGATATTACCCCTCATTGGATAATCCTATTATAAAATCATTGGGGTTGGCGACTGTCTAATCAGATATAATATTCCAGAAAGAATAGAAAAGAAATGACATTTCAACCATCCATATTTTTAAAACTTCGTTGGTGGAAAAAAATAGAGAACAAATGATTTTTTCCTACCATTTGTCAAAAAAAAATTATCGACTGAGGAATCAAATGAGTGAAATTGTTTAATTAGTTGTTTTGTGAAAACCATATTCTCCTAAAAGACAGCTATAGATTTCTATACTTCTTATGGGTCATATATATATTTTTTTAAATTTCCTGGTCAGAGGTTTCTGAAATTAAAGGGGGACAGATTATATATTTCTTTTGTGTTTCATACCCAAATATTTGTAAATATATGGAATAATAAGAAAAATCCGAACATTTTGAGAGATAGCTGGTTGTAATTGATTCATATGAAATTTTTTCCTACAATCCGCCACCAAACCGCTTACAATCATTTTCACATCGCTCCCTATTATACTTTATAATCCTGTTAAATAAAAGTGAAATAAAATAATTTTAAGTTCAAAATTTCAGATGTTATAAAAGTTGTGTCAGATACGAGTGATTCAAGGTTTTTTTTCAGTTTTTGTTTTTTGTTTTGTTTTACTTTAAGCTTTACGGCCCATCGGCGAATAAATCATTAGAGTCGGGGTAGGATGGAAGCAAGGAACGGGAAGAAATTCACCCATGTCATCTTGAAGGAACCACCTATCATTCGCCTGTAGTGAGTTCTGTCGGAATTCAGAACGTGCATATTCTTGAAAGTGGATCTTTCACACCTGTACGCTACCCTAGCAGCTTACTCGTAACGCTAGAGAACGTCACGGTATGGTTCAGTACCCTTGACAATTGTTGTCTCAACAAAATGACCGCAGACTGAGTGAATTTCGACGTTGCAGATAAACTCTTTTGTGTCACTGACAGTGAAAGTCACGATTCGCGTAATGAAGAATTTCTCTACTACCATTGCTCCAGCAGACATCGACAGCAAAACATTAAATTCGGCGTCGGAAAGATTCTAACCGCTGAGGCTGTTTCCCTTCACTTCAACATACCGAGCTTAATGCAGTGGTTACTTGAACCGAGGTATACCTGAATAACATGCTTTCCATACCAGCATAATCGTCCTACGTTTCTGTGAAGTATTTCGTCTTGTTAATTGATAAATAAATACTGTCAAAGCAATTGAATTTTTGTTCGTTGTTGTCCGGGCGCAATGTAAATGGAAAATGCAAGTAGATTATAATTTATATCACAACTGTAATACATGTACAGAATGTAAATTATATAATCACATAATAACATGTTCAGTACATATGCAATTAATAGGAGCAACCACTGAAGATTCTTCTACGAAAGAAATGAAACGAGTTTGGAAAACAAATAAATAAATAAAAATTCAGTGCTTTGACAGTATATGTTTATCAGTATTATCAGCAGTAGAATAAATTATTCGCAACTTCCAGATTTCGACCTGTTTAGCTTGATTTGGTTGAAAACAAAAGCTAGACTGATGAATATTCAAAACCAATATAAAATCCGATGTAAACAAAAATGGATAGAAAATATGAATCTGCAAGGGAAAGAAGAATTCATAACTAACTTTTTTTTAAATAATTTTCCGAAAACGCTGAACGAATTTAAAGTATTTTTTTTTTTTTTTTTTTTTTACGCCTCGTCGACGGCTAAGGTCATTAGAGGCAGGATGGGATTGAGGACAAGGAACGGGAAGGAAATCGGCCAGGGCCTTTTTGAAGGAAGCATCCCGGCATTCACCTGGAGAGATTTGGGGAAACCATAGAAAAGCCAAATCTGGATGCCCGGACGGGGATTCGAACCGGCGTCCTCCAGAATGCGAGGCCAGAACGTTAACCGTTCACCAACCACGCTCGGTTTAAAATTTGTAAATCGCAAAAGCAGACGGGGGAGGAATTTGATTCTCACATTATAAAAGATAACAAAAGATAAAATAAAAAGTGGTAATTAGATGACTAAGGGAATTGCAACCGGAGCGTGTGCTCCATCGCATTTAAATTAATAATAATAATCAAACATGCATATACAATCGTAGAACTGTTACCAACAGAGTAATTCCTGATGAAACGTTAAGTTTAAATCACGGAGGAAGGTATATATGGAGACGACGCAAGAAACATTCACCACGCACTGGAGTGAAGCCGGGTGGAGACAAATGTGGTGTGGAGGTCACCATATTGGTCGGCCGTAGAAACACGGGTAATAGGCACAAAAACTTCAAGGGAATCATACGACAACCGTGGCAGTGCAATTTGATGATGGATTATTATGTAACTCGACGAAACAAACCAAAAATGAAGATTAAATTGTTTTGATATCCTGCTTAGTTCTCGAGATATGCTGTCTCAAAAGTGAGGTGTTTTAGGTTGAACTTCAGATGAAAACTATCCACAAAGTCAAATTTGATAATAGATTCGTATGTAACACGACGAGAGAAATTGAAAGTAAACAATAAAAAAAATTTACATCTCATTTAGGTCTCGAGATATGCTGTCTTCAATAGACAGAAGCTTAAATGGGAGTAGTATACATTGCGTTACGCCATACATGTTGTGCTCATGTAATTACTTACAACTGATAATAAATTGTTTTTCCCTTCTGGTACAGGCTGCATTTCAACCTACCCACATTTCCATTAATATTGTTGCTACAAAAACAAACTATATAGACACAACTAAACACATTAAATGCATCGCGAACTAAATTTCGGGTAACAACAACGTTTGCTTCATCAGTTTTAATAGTACTCACAGCCCAAATCATCACAATTTATTGCATGGTACACTTTCAGTGTAAACTGAACTGGACTAAAGCATACAGAATACCATATTCATTGTATGGCGATGTAAGCTTGAACCACTTAAATTAGACTTCCAACATTTGTTTACAATAAGGCTAGTGTCTTATGTGCAAAGTAGTAACATATGCTGATTGTCTACACTACACCAAGAAATATTTGAGAACGACAGTATCCTGTTGAGAGCAATGAATAAATTTATAACGATAGGCTCTTATGTTACAGTTACCTATCAGACACTTCAAGAACAATAATTAAAATATGACTTAATTATGAAACGCTATTCCTATCTTGTCTGTTTGTGCAACCGTATGCAACATAACTTGGCATTATAGAACACTTTAGAATATTAGAAAATGAAATATTCGCAGCAGCAGACACAGTGCAAACAGCCCAATTTTTTGGGGTTATTGCTATGGCATGCGCAGTAGCAGACGAGTTTTATATGAGGTTTCATAGATTTCGTGTTATTTAGTCTCCATACATTTCTTCCTCCATGATTTCGGGTACCTAAACTACAATCAGGCCGGCAGTTATCGGATTTCGAATACTTGAAGTAATAGCGAGGAGGCAGTTAGCGTATATCTAGTACCTAAAATTGAAACTAGTGGCTAGTGAGTGGATTTTGAAAACTTGAAGTACTATTATCACTGCTGGCAGTGAGTGTATATCGAATCCTTGCAATACTCTCTCGGAGTTAGTTTTCGAGTTCTTTATATACTATCCAGCCGGCAGTGAGTTTATCTGGAATACTTGAAGTACTATCTCGGAGGCAGTGAGCGTATTTCCAGTAACTAAAATACTAACTAGTTGGCAGTAAGTGGTTTGGAATACTAGAAGTACTATCTCAGAATCAGTGAGCGTATTTCGAGTACTTAAAATAATATCAGTCCCGCAGTGAGTGTATTTCGAATATATTAAGTAAAATCTCATAGGCAGTGAGCATATTTCGAGTATCTGTAATACTATATAGAAGGTAATGGGTGTATTTCGATTATTTGAAGTACAATCTCGTAGTGAGTGTGCATATTTTCAGTATCCAAAATACTATCAAGAAGCCAGTGAGTGTATTTGGAATACTTGAAGTAATATCTAGGAGGCAGTGAGGTACTTAAAGTACCTGAAATACTGTCTAGCCGGCAATGAGAGTAATTCGATTACTTGAAGTACTTTCTTAGAGGCAGTGATCGTATTTCAAATACTTAAAATACTATTTAGCCGCATTGAGAATATTTCGAATACTTAAGTACCATCACGGAATCAGTGAACATATTTCGGGTACCTAAAATACTATTAAGTTGGCAGTTATCGGATTTCGAATACTTGAATCCTATCTGGGAGGCGCCTAGCGTATTTCGAGTACCTGAAATTTTATATAGCCGGCAGTGATTGTATTTGGAATACTTGTAATACAATCTCTGATGCAGTGAGTGTATTACAAGCATGGAGGAAGGAATATATGGAGACGAGATAACGCGAAATCCGTGAAACCTCGTGAAAAAACTGTGCCTGCGTGGCGGACATCGTAGGAGTACCAAAACATTGGGCTGTTTGCACTGTGTCAGCTGCTGAGAATAATTCATTTTCTAATATTCTAAAGTTTTCTATAATGCCAAGTTGTGATGCATATGGTTTCACAAACATACGAGATAGGAAAAATCCTGGAATAGCGTTTCATAACTAAGTCACATTGTAATTATCGTTCTTGAAGTATCTGACAGGCAACCACAACATTAGTGCCATTTGCTATAAATTTATTCATTGCTCTCAATAGGATCATATTATTCTCAAATTTTTGTTGGTGTAGTGTAGACAATTAGCATATGTTACTATTTTGCACCTGAAAATCTAGCCTTATTGTAGACAAATGTTGGAAATTTAATTTAAACGGGTCATGTTTACATCGCGACACAGTGAATATAGTATTCTGCATGCATTACTCACGTTTAAGTTTACACAAAAATTGCACGATA
>JARYHS010008778.1:0-11000 GCA_031002005.1 Vandiemenella viatica | reverse complement strand
AATTGCGTGAAATAGCCGTCGGTAACGTGACATGGCGGTGAATCAGGACAGACCGCAAAACCACAGCTGCAACAACAGCACACGTTAATTTCTGTGTCGAACAAATGCTATCATTCTGGTTAACTACGTAAGGACTCGGGAGCTGCTGCGTGAGTGATATGCCGAGCGTCGTTAATCATGCTGCGGATTGGGGGGGGGGGGGGGAGAGGAGTGGATCGGCCGCCCTAACATCGAGTGAGGTTCTTGTGCCAGCATTCGACCGAACCCTCCACAGAAATCGATATTCCTCGTAAATCTACTTAATGGGGAATGCAGATCACGGACCCTCCATTTACACGATTGACTTCCATTTTCATCATGCAGAGAGGTATGCCACCACTCGCTTATACACCCCAACGTACCTCTGCGTGTGTGTGTATTAACTCCGTCTTTTGTGTCTTAGCCTGTCGGATTGTTCTTGTACGAGAGGCAGAGAAGTCTTAAGAGAAGTTTTCATTGAAAATACGATCTCAGTTGCGTCGTCGGCTTCATGTCTCTCTTAGGCCGGTATTCCAGATTCTCACTACTGAGATGTTTAGAGATACCTGTTTTGCCGAGTGTGGTGGTGAGTGGAAACGCTTTGGCCTTGCATTCTGGTGGACGTGGGTTCGAATCCCCGTCACATCATTCAAATTTAGTTTTTCTACTGTTACATGATATCACTACAGGTGAATAATGGGATGGTTCCTTCTAAAGACCATGGACAAATTCCTCCACGTTCTCTGTCCCCAGCTCTTTCCCATCTCTAATGACCCGGCGTCGACGAGGCGTAAAGTCATAAGGAAAACTAGACTATTTTTTTAAATAACACTATCTTAATAATGTAAGATTCTTCAAAACATATTTTTCATCTTTCTGTGAAAAATACTGTATTTAAGACATATCAACAAGAAGCCTTTATACGAGCGAGGTTTCAACTAATTTAAATCTTTTTGGAGCTTGTTAGGAAACAAAATTACCTTCACCCCTGTTTTATTTTTATTTTCTTACACTAAGCTTACTTTTATTTTACAGATATTACCAATGTATGGAATTATCGAACTGAAACAGGTTTCATCTTCATCCTATCAAAACTACAGTTTCGTTTCTCTTTCTGCTTACGTATATAGCATATACTTCATTGATGCAATGGCAGAATTTTTGACTAATGACTGATTTAAAAGAGTAATTTGTTCGAAATAAATTAATTATATTAACGAAAAACGTATTGACATTAGCAACCAGTTCCGGTAAATAAGATTGAATTTTGAAAAGAACCATATAAAATAAAATTGAAATTTTTTAAAATTTTCATATAATATAGAATTATTTATTAAATTTAACATTGGTGACCTTAATATATTTTGAAGATATATATGAAATTCGTTATATGTTTCCACTGTATCTAAATTCACTATTCAGATAATTTTTGAAATAGCTTCTCTTTTGTCAGCAGTATGCAGATTTAGTTTGTTTTAATCCCCATCATAAACAAATATTAAAAACGATAACCAAATACCTATCGCAGTATTCGCACAATTGTTAGATGTGCTGAAGTCTGTGTAAAAAGAGAAGTCCATTGGTATTTTCGATACAGCGCGTTTCCATCATTTATTTATTCCATTGGAGATGTATTGTTTGGAATGTGAAAATGATAGAAAAACGCATTTATGACTCAATGAAAATCATTAATAAATCTA
Source organism: Vandiemenella viatica (assembly GCA_031002005.1). Classification (NCBI taxonomy): domain Eukaryota; kingdom Metazoa; phylum Arthropoda; class Insecta; order Orthoptera; family Morabidae; genus Vandiemenella; species Vandiemenella viatica. The sequence goes on along the minus strand of JARYHS010008778.1, from coordinate 9,282 downwards.
GTGCACAACTTCATTATGTAACTGCGTGCAATATCTCGTCTGTTTACTGCTCAAATGACCGAATTCGAAGTAAGCATACGTCAGACAAAAACATTTGTAAAAAGCTTTTCCGTGTCCTCTAGCATTACATTACGTGGTGCAATTTTAGATGGATATTTATTGTCAAGTTAATCCAATACAAGTTACTTCTCAATACAAATAGGTAATTGTAACTACTAATCAAATCTGCTCCGACAGGCAGGGTTCAAAATTTAGTCATTCCATTCCCTCATATTCAGATTTTGAGGGATATGTTGAGGAGAGTAACCGTAATGCTTGTGTTTGTAAAATAAATCCTTGTATATTTAATTTAATTGCGATGTATCATACGCTCCGGTGGCAATATTCCAACTCACCCATTTTCCCCTTTTCCTTTACCCATCTACCTTTACCCTCCACAAATTTCAAATTTAAATTGTTTCGACGTTTTTGATAAATTATTCATCTGTTCTCTTTGCAATTTAATCCTATACTTGACCCTCCTACACAAGAAAGAAAATCTTCCCACACCCTTGCACCTGAAATCGAGCTCCAGCTTGTTGTCATGGTCATCTTTTCCCTTCCAAGCATTACTTTTCGTTCTTACACCAATATCTGTCCACGCCTTATTACCAATTTAGGCCTTGTACACTCCAATAACTCTCTTCAACTCCTTTCGTCTTCCGATGACTTCCATTCCAGCTCTTTTATCATATCAATTACTGATTGTGTTCTGCGGTAATTTCCAAAGACTAGCAACCCCTCTTTGCACCCGCACCAACTGCTGTATCCCATATTACACCTCCATATTCAAGCAATGGTCTGACTAAAGTTTAGTAACCCAATTCCTTTACTTCTCTCGTACAACCCCTCACAAGTTGGCTGTATTCGAGTACGAGGTTTTTCCGCTTACTTACAAATGTGCTCACAGACTTAGAATTATGTAAGTTGGTACGTAGAGTATTTTTTAAGCCAATGGCTCTACGAGTTGGAGAGAGGTTTGCTAGTACGATATAAACAATGTCCATGGTAAAGTGCCTTCTAGCCAACTTCCTTTGACATGGGGTTTGCTGGCTATAGTGATGGTTGTGGAAGAAATTTTTATTCTCAAGACTTGGCTGGCAGGATGGAATTGTGACGAAATTACTGTGTTTAATTTCAAATCTCTCTGCAGTGTGCATGGAGTGAAAGCATACGTCACTGTTGATGGTAATTCGTTTGTCGGTGGCGCCTTAAGCCTCGTGGGCCGCTGCGTCTTTCGGAAGAGTAGGCATGAATAGTCCGTTACGTGGTTTCAGTCTGTCCTTTCTTTCATTCCTCATCAACAATACAAACAACACTCTACAGTGGACACATACAATATCACATTCATCCACATTTACAACTCTGTCATACTGGGGAAGGCATCGAGAAACCACCCCAATTCATCTTCCTAGTCGTTGTCATGCAGGAGTAAACTACGCTCGGACACGGCAAGGTGTTCATAAGAAGAAACTAATAGACTGTGGACTACGGAAAGTGTTTTCTAAGTTGACCGAAATATAACAGATCTGTTGTAGTAAACGTACGACGCACGAATTAATAATGGCCCGGTCTGTTACGAACTTGTTTCCATTTTGTTTTTTATCGTTGTGAAGAATAAAATTGATAAAGTTCTCTTATGGAATCGAGTTTTAGGTACAGTCGATTTAAGAAATTACGTAAAGCAGCACCCCGATCCCTGCTGTCATTAATTTAAGCAATTAATAATTATATTTGTTAAAAATTTATGCAGAACAAACATTAATTATCTAGCAATACGATGAAGTCTGTTAATAGCTATGGTGTGAGGGACAGAAACTGAGGTCTGGATACCTAAATTTTACATTCACGAAGTGAAATTTATGTGGAATAAATCTTGAAAAGTTAAATACTATTCAATGGCACAGGAAGAAACATATGTATTGATACAAATGAATTAAAAAATCTGAAATTATGTTAGTTTAGCAACAACTTAGAAAACATTGCTTATGGAAGAACGAACCATGGGGATGGCAGAAAGGAAACGACTGGCGGCATTTGAGGTTTGGTGTTACGGACGAATGCTAAAGATAAGCTGGATGGATTATGTTGCTAATCATGAGGTATACAGAAGAGTTTCTGAGGAACGAAGATTATGGAAGGAGTTACAGAAAAGAAGATACAAGATGATGGGCCATCTTTTGCGTCACAATGGTCATTATTGAAGGAAAAAATCACAGAGGAAGATTAGGCTATGTGAATCAAATTATGAATCACATGAAATACAACTGCTATGCAGAATCAAAAAGGATAGCAGAGATGCGGCATACGTGGAAAATTGCTACAAACCAATCTTCGGATTAATAACTAAAAGAAGAAGAAGAAAGAACGAAAAGTAGACTTAATTGAATTCTCTTTTTACAACTTGTGGAAAGAGCATTTACGATTGGATGATTATGTGAAGTTTTATTGAATCCCCATTATAAACTTTAAATTAGTTCAATTGCAGACAGTTAAATATTAAGAAATTAAATATTCAAAATTTCACTCTCAAATTATTAATCTTACTTTATTTCATATGAAATTAGAAATTCTGTATGTCAGTGACGTATGTCAAGCAGATGTCAAAACTCTTGGTAAGTGATGATGAAACAACGATAGTTGCTCGCCGTTGATTTTTTTTTTTAATTTAATTAATTTCAATGGAGCACAGGCTCCGGTGGCAATTTCCCTACACACCCACATTCCCCCATTCCTGCACCCACCTACATTTGCCCCTCTACAAATTTTAACTTGATTGATAGATTTAGTCAAATAGCGCTCCAAAAAAGTACATGCTGGTTGACTAAAGAAGTCTCGGAAAACTTTAATATCAAGCTGGTTTGGTCCATTCGACTCAACATTTACTCAGAGAGGGCTTTTTTCAGCATAAAAAAAAACGACCTCACTTTTATTGCAGCTGGCTAAAATTGTTTCCTCTGAAAGAGAAGCGTGAGACGCAATTTACCGTATTTTGCCTGCTTGCTTTTAACAGTGTCGTGTTTGAGTTGTGTCGCACCCTCAAACGCTTCTTCTCTGCCGACAACGTATAAATCAAGGCAGAGGATATAACGTTGCCAGGAAGCGGCTGAAATTAGGCTTGACATCATCGTCAAACTTTCAAACTGTCTTTACTGCTCCAGAAACTGAATTTATATATTTTTTTTCCTTGGGCTTTACGCCTCGTCGACAGCGAGGGTCATTAGAGGCGGCCCGAATTTATATTTTGGAGGCATGGAGACTTTGAACTCGAAAGCTTTGAAATATACACAAAGAGAAAAAATTACACATTACAGTTTTCCCTCGTTATTCTAATCTATTTTCATGAGGATGAGAAAAATGATAATCAATTACAGATGATTATTTTTCTCCGTACTAGACAGACATGGCAGTATTTTAAAACTTATTCATCACTGTTTCGAACATCCATCCCACTGATCAGCCAAAACATTATGACCATCTACTTACTAGCATACTGGTCGGCGATTCAGCATAGCATGATTCCACAAGTCCTTGGTAAGCTTCCAGAGATATCTGACCACCACATTTCTTCCACACAGATCACGAAATTCCCCTAAATTATGGGCCAGTGGTTTGTTGCCCGTGGCTTCAGGGAACCAGCATCTCGGAAACGGAGAGAGGCGGGTCGGCTGTTCGCGTGCTACCTATAGTGATCATCAATGGAAAGTGTTTTGAAGGACGGTTGAAACCACGAGTAGGCGAAAATGTGGTGGACCACCCACTCTACATCACAGAACGTGGAGGTTGTGAGGCTTGCCCGCTCTGTAAAGCAGGATAAGGGGTGATCTGTGGCAGATTAGACGGAAGAGTACAATACTGGTGCTTCCAGTAACATTTCAGCGCACAAGAATCGCGATTCTGCCACACCAGATCATTACGATTACACGGAAGTTTTATGACTAATATTATACATGATACATGATGTGTGCAGCTAGATATCAAATCGAATCCCCATCTGGGTTTCCAGATTTGGGTTTTCCATGGTTTTCCAAATCACTCCAGGCAAATTCCGGGATGCTTCCTTAAAAAGGCCATGGGCGAATTACTTCCCATTCCTTACCCCCATCCTTTCCTGTCTCTAAAGACCTCGCTGTTGAGAGACGTAAAGCAGTAAAAATAGATATCAAAATCCAGCAGACTGCAGTAATTCTTCGAGAAATTCTTATCTCTTAGTTTTCTGTTTACTCCTTACCTCTTGTCTTGCAAACCTTCAGGTGAGATTTATTGGAAGCTGCGGTTAAGGCTCGGGCTGAGATTTTCAGCAATCAAATATCTCAAATACTTGAGGTCAGGATTCATCCGTTCCTAATTGCGAAAAAGAACATCTTCAGGGGTGATTAGCTGATTGTATAAAGGTCATAAGAAACATCTGAAAGTGACAATAATTCTTATTTCATTGAGCACATATCCAGTACTGATGATCGATATTCAGTTCCATCAACTGTACAATGTCAACTAGTGTTTAACGGATGGCACCACCTAGTCCATTCAACACCTCCTTCGTATAGTGGAAAATATTACTTTTTGTTTTCAGATTATTATCTTTTCGAATACACTCAAATATTTTTGGAGGGTATGGAATGGAAGGCCATTTGAAGTGTGTCTCAGTACTAATGCTTAGACTGAAATTATCCGGCAAATATTGCACACGACTGATGGCGAAGAGGTTGCCTATCCTCAGGGCCCACTCTAGCGGTATTGCCGCCCCGGACAAATAAACAAATTGCCGCCCCTTAAGATTATGTATAATTATATATCTTTAAAAAAAAAATTAATTTTCAATCGAATAAAATATTTAATTTTAAATTTAATAAAATCATATATTACATAAATAAACTTGTTGAATTTTGATCTAGCGGCACAAAATAGAGAAATTAATTTTGAAATATCTGTACATAGCCATAAATTAACCATATGTTTACGTTTTTTAAATGCTTTTACAGATGGATATTATTACACAAACAATCTAAATGCCATTATTTTGAAAATAAAACGAGATTACTTCAAATACGCTAAAATCACAAAAAAAACTTTTTTTCTTACTTTCAGGTTGTGAATTTTTTATTACATCTTAAAAATTTACTTCATCAGCAATTTCATACTCAATTGCCAAAATGGCTAAATCATTAAATTATCAATTTATTGGTTTTCGTAAATGCTTAGCAAGGCGTCGTATACATCTCCCAAATGAAATTTTAAAGGTTTTAATGCCTCTATCCGCTCTATCCTACTCTCCGATCTAGTGTCACTCCATGTTTTCAAAGTTGAACCCTGAACATGCTTTAAAAGTATTGCCCATCGAAAAGTAGATGCCAGAAAGAATAAATATATTTTTGGAACATGTTGAAGAAATTAGCGGCTTCCAAGGATGCTTTTGCCATTAATAACAAGATTGAGAGAATGGCTACTACATGGAACATTGAATGCTCGCGAATTATATTGTTTAATTATAAATTGCACTCCTGCTTTATTGCCCCTCATATTGGACCCGTTGTCAGTCCCTGTCCTCTGATATCCTGCAAATTTAAACACAAGTCATTAAGTTCTCCAACTATAATGTCAGACATTTGTTTTCCTGTGAATCTTTCGACTGGTAAGAAGCCTTAAAAGCTTTCATTAATTTTAATTTCAACATCAGGATTAAATTTATTAGCTGAAAGATATTTGATTGACAAGAATAATTTGCTGTATCTTACTAAAGTCAGGAGTACAGTTTAAAATTATGGAAAAATATTTGATTTTTTTTTAAAATTCCTTAATAACATGAGACTTTACACTTTGATGCAGCAGATCTACTATCCCGGTTTGTATATTTTTCCCAAGATATTAAGCTTTAGTCTCTACTTTTTTGGAGCACTCAACGGACGTGCTCTTCCATAATGGGATCGTATTCAGACAGTAACTCAACTATTTTTAAGAAATTACCGTTATTATGCTCAACAACTTGTCGCTTGTACTTGAAAAAACCAGTCAACTTTTACCAAGCATTTTGGTAATTGCAATGATTCTTAGAAGCACCTCATTCCAATGATTTATTTCGGCATTAATAACTCTTTGAGTGGCAGCATCTACAGTTTTACAACAATTTAATCTTTTTTGCCTGAATATGATTTTTCGAAATTCATGTTTTAAAGTTTCGTCGAGGTGCTTCCAATTTTAAAAACCTCCTTTGAGAGAGAACTAACTAAACAAACTGAAAATTTTGCAACAGAAACAGTAAACGCAGTAGCTAATCTCGCAATATTTGCTCTGCTGAAAGTGCGTGGCATAATATTTTGCGCTAAAACGTCGATCTGTGTCATGGAAGGAAATTTTGTGATTATAAAATAGTTTAGGTGGACCTTGCCTTACTAAAAGCTTCTTACGACGTCTCATAAAATTCTTGGCCACAAAGTTTTAGAACGCCTTCTGTGAGTCTCACGTTGGTGTCAGTTCCATTTGGTTTACAAACTTTCGTTCATTTGTTCGCTATTATTCTCTAACGATTCTATACTTCTTTTGTATCCCGACCTGATTTTGGATTCTAAGATGTGTTTTGGTAAAACCTGAATACAGTATATTTTTTTAACGCGCCAGATTTATTCTGCCTTTACGCTTCCTTTCCCAACCTTCTTTTTTTGTACTGGTAACCAGATAGTTTTCTTTGACCGTCAGACATTTTGGAAAGGCATGCACGTAACTCAGACAATGTACACTATAAAAATATATAAAAAGTAAATATATATCCTTGCTCTAAATAAGCTAAAACCATAACTAAGATAAATTATTGTCAGTCGATATAAAAAATATTTAGGGTAAAGGAAACAAAGAAACTGCCGCGAGGCACTGAAAATAAGATTATGGATAGGGAAAATAAACAGAAACCCGTCACTTACCACAGATGAAGGCAGGAGGGCGAGACACATAAAACCCACAAACAAAGGAATTGCACAATATTTCGACTTTCATGTGGCGGGTTGGGATGTGACCACATCTTTCCCTCTGCCATATGTCTCGCCTCCCACATGACTAAGGACTAAAGTCGAAATATTGTGCAATTCCTTTGTTTTTGTGTTTTTACGTGTCTCGCCCTCTTGCCTTCATCTGTGGTAAGTGACGGGTTTCTGTTTATTTTCCCTATCCTATCTTATTTAAAAAAAATATTTATGCACAACACAAAATATTTTCCATACCCTGTGAACATAAAGAAAGTCTAGTGTTACTACACAGTCAAAGCTTATTCGCGGATGATACTATCCGTAAATTTGCTGCAAATACAGAAACCGTGTATACAGAATGACAATTTCTATAGGCTTAAACGGAATAGGTTCCAAGTTCACAAACAAAAAAATGATGTTGTGGAGTGATTGTCACGCAATGCACTTATTAAACCAACTGACAAAGTTATTCACATTCACTTAAATAGTTAATGAATTTCTTTTTGTTGAGACGATTTACAAATGCAGCAATTAGAGTATCTGTAAACCGCATTTGTATATATAATAAACATCATGGATTATTATATATTAGCAGTTAGCATTCGAAATTAAATATACTAATGGTATGTGAAGTAACTAATCGGTAATCAGCAGCTGGTAATATTATTTATTTATTAATGATTGTAACTACTGTCCCTCACCCACTAAACTACAGTATTTTCACAAGCGATCAAAGCTAGCGTATGTAATTTAACCCAACCAAAACACTTACAATGCCTTTACGGCATCTAATTTGTACAACAAATCTGTGAGGCTCGGATTACGAGAAGAAATTATTATGCAAATTATTCCACTTCGATTTCCAATAATTAAGATCCATATTGATTTGGTTCATCAATTCAATAAAATAAATACTCAGCATCTTCCGCCAAGCACTATCGATTCCACGTATTAGAGCCTAACTGCAATTAAGAAAAACACTCCTTTTCGCCGTGTCTAGTGACTTGTGGGCAGTATAACGTCGGAATCAGTGCAGGTAGCCGAGGGCAGGCGTAACAGCCCCCACCTACCGCGCTTATGTTGTGCGCTTTTGTCGTTGTGCGCCTATGTCGTATATCCAACTAAATAACAGTTTAATCATAGATGTACTTACCTTTATAAATTATGAAATCCTGAAGTAAATTTTATGAACTTCCACTTATCACTAATAACGTAATATTAAGACTAATGCTGTTATGTAATGAAACCACTTTTGTAACTAGCAATAATAAGCAAATTGAGACAACAACGCGTTCAACTCGCGTGCTAAGGCCCTATTCACACAGAAGAGACGTGGCGCGGACGCGGCGCATTTTGAAGTTGCTCCTATGGCGGAATTCACACAGAGGCGGCTGGGCAACGGCGAGCCCCTTTGAGGTCCGCGCCCCGTCTCTTCGAAGTCTCTTGGGACGTACCAAAATAGCTAAGAACTGTAAGTTTTTAACGAACGAAAAAATCGGAATGTGGATTTTTTTTATTAATTAGGTATTTAACCCATTAATATTATTAATATTTTATTCACACTTACAGCCGAAATGGCGCCCCTAAATTTAAGCGCCCCGGGCAAATGCCCGGTTTGCCCCCCCCTAGAGCGGGCCCTGGTATCAGTATGATTGAAGGAACTACAATCTGCTCGGTCCGAACTTGCGACTCTATGTCATGGTTCCCTGGCTCCGCTCCTCACCTCCCGTTCCTACCTCTCCAAGCTGACTAGTGTGTTCAGGTATGCAAGTGACATATTTCTCCTTCGCATATAGGGTTAAAGGCAGCGAAGTGGGGATACAGCAGACTGAACGAACTGTAGCATAAAAATGAGAGACTTTCGGAAAAGTAGCTTTCATAAGAAAAATTAATGTAAGCTCAGTACATGAAATGACGTGAAAAACTGGTTGTAGCGCTTGTCTGAATTAAATTCGGAATACTTAATGAACCGATAATTATTTTTATTAAGAGAGATTTTCCTCACTACAAAAATTTTACTCCAACGTAACAATAAAAACTCGGAACACCAGTAAGAGGATTTTCTGAATACGCGCAGGATATTGAACCATTTCTGTCAGATATATTCCGTAAATCACTAGAAGAGAGAAAAGTACCTTCTAGCTGGAAAATAGCCCAGGTAATTCCGGTTTTTAAGAAAGGAGATCGGAGTGATCCTAGGAATTATCGACCCATATCTCTAACATCGGTCTGCAGAAGAATTCTGGAACATGTCATATGCTCGAACATTATGAAGTTTCTAGATGAG
>JARYHS010008776.1:0-25527 GCA_031002005.1 Vandiemenella viatica | reverse complement strand
ATTTTTATTGTTGAATCAAGTTCTGACACATTATGTGATGCAGTTTACATCTAAATTAGTTGCGAACTGCTGCATACAAACTATAATTATATTTAACAATAATTTTTGTAGTATTTTCTTTTTTTATAAATTAACCATGTGGAAATTCCTAGTATGTATTACATTAAAAGTCATTAGTAATTTTATTTGTGTACAGAGAAGGAGGACAAGTTAGAAGAAAAACGCACTAGCCGTGGAATTGCAATGGGACTCTTTGCCAACAATGCGCATTATATGAAGCTATATGAAACAGTGAAAGGCGCTTATTCAAACTACAAGGTACAAGTTGATCTAATCGGAAGTTAGATATAGATTTATTTAATAGTGCAATGTACCTGGTGTTTTTGCTTATGACTCATTTTTGCATCCGTTATACTAGATCACTTTGGATTCCAGTGCCAGTGAAAAATTCATCTGTTTACTGAGAACAACACTAGACACATTTTCTCAAATTTTGGAAGTAGCAACATTACAGGAAGTGGGAAGAATTGCTGAAGAGGTTCTTTCCTATCTTCGCCTGACTGTCATTGTTGCTCCTACTGCTACTGTTAAATGTGTTCAGCAGGTATAATGTTACATACATTAAACTATATTAAATAATATTTTGGCTTCAAATTAAATGATGCTGGCTAAAAAGCAGATGAAAGTTTAATTATTTTATTATGAATAAACCTTATATTGTAAAAAACTCTTGGCAAATCACTTCATGAAGACTATTATCTTTACTTCTTAAAAACATGCAGTTCCCTTTAACTTATGACTTAACTCACATTTTGATAATGGCATTACTTTTTAAAAAATGTGCACTCTCCTCTTACTTTTGCATGTGCTGTTCACATTTAAGGCGGACATTTTTTTTTTTTTTTTGGTCTTCATAGAATTTAAGATAAACTCATATTTTTTCTATAAGTTCCAGTTTATTGATGACTGAAGAAGCCCATGATGTAATTTCTATCCTCAAGCATTTCTTAATATATATATATATATATATATATATATATATATAACAACAATGAAAAAAAGACGCTAAGTAGCGGAAAGAAATCAAATTAGGATAGGGAAATGAGCCACCACTTACCTTTAGATGATGGATGTGGGGCGCGAACACACAGAAAAGACACAAACACAAATAATAAAGAAATTTTCGGGAAAAAAACCCTTCGTCAACAAGAGAACATTAAGAGAGGTGGGTGCAGCCGGAGATTGCCTCACAGAAAGACCGCCGGTCGAGAAGATGGTGGGGGTAAATTCAAACATCGGAAAAGTAGAGGGGCAGTGAATCAGAGCTAATACCCGAGCAAAAATAAATATCCAAACTAATTTCTGGTTGGTGGGAAGATCAAAATATAATTAGAACTAAATAAATATTGAGAAAAAATTATATATAAAATATTATTCAAATAAATAATAATAATAATATTTATGAAGTAAACATCACCTCAGGTTAGTGGTGGTTCAATAGGTAATGGAAAGGAGAGGAATAAAAAAAAGGTTAAACATATGTACTACTAATAATAGTGACCGGGTATTATCTTAAGTTGAGACCAGGTGGTTGCCTTGTGCCAAGATTGTACTGGTAGGCAAGTTCCTACCTTCTGAGTTCAGAGAAACTGCTGCTTTAGGGAGAACTCTGATAGCACGGACTGTGTAACAAGAGTTGAAATTATTCAAGTCGTGGGTTAAGGCATGGGCAGCAACTGGGTGCTTTGGGTTCTGTGTGAACACCGTCTGACGGTGGCCATTCATTCTTATGGAGAGTGCATTTGTGGTCAAACCTATATATGAAGCCAGGCAGTGGTTGCATGTTAACTGGTATATTACATGCGTGGTTTCACATGTGGCGTGTCCTATGATAGGGAAGCTTTCCCCTGTGACCGGGTTGATGAAAGTGGTGGAAGCATGGTGTATGTCACACATCTTGCAGCGTGGTCTATTACATGGGAAAGAGCCTTGGGGTTGACTGTTAGGAAGAGGAAGACTGTGTTTGTGGACTAGAAGTTCGTTGAGGTTAGGAGGTCTGCTGAAACAAGGCCTCGAATCCATCAACAAAATTCTCCGGCAGGGCTATGATTTCTTACAAACATACCCTGAAATGAGATCCATTCTTCCTAAAATCCTTCCTGCCCCTCCTAGAACTTGTTTCAGCAGACCTCCTAACCTCAGCGAACTTCTAGTCCACAAACACAGTCTTCCTCTTCCTAACAGTCAACCCCAAGGCTCTTTCCCATGTAATAGACCACGCTGCAAGATGTGTGACATACACCATGCTTCCACCACTTTCATCAACCCGGTCACAGGGGAAAGCTTCCCTATCATAGGACACGCCACATGTGAAACCACGCATGTAATATACCAGTTAACATGCAACCACTGCCTGGCTTCATATATAGGTTTGACCACAAATGCACTCTCCATAAGAATGAATGGCCACCGTCAGACGGTGTTCACACAGAACCCAAAGCACCCAGTTGCTGCGCATGCCATAACCCACGACTTGAATAATTTCAACTCTTGTTACACAGTCCGTGCTATCAGAGTTCTCCCCAATAGCAGCAGTTTCTCTGAACTCAGAAGGTGGGAACTTGCCTACCAGTACAAACTTGGCACAAGGCAACCACCTGGTCTCAACTTAAGATAATACCCGGTCACTATTATTAGTAGTTTAACCTTTTTTTATTCCTCTCCTTTCCATTACCTATTGAACCACCACTAACCTGAGGTGATGTTTACTTCATAAATATTATTATTATTATTTATTTGTATAATATTTTATATAATTTTTTCAATATATATCTAGTTCTAATTATATTTTGATCTTCCCACCAACCAGAAATTATTTGGATATTTATTTTTGCTCGGGTATTAGCTCTGATTCACTGCCCCTCTACTTTTCCGATGTTTGAATTTACCCCCACCATCTTCTCGACCGGCGGTCTTTCTGTGAGGCAATCTCCGGCTGCACCCACCTCTCTTAATGTTCTCTTGTTGACGAAGGGTTTTTTTTTTTTCCCGAAAATTTCTTTATTATTTGTGTTTGTGTCTTTTCTGTGTGTTCGCGCCCCACATCCATCATCTAAAGGTAAGTGGTGGCTCATTTCCCTATCCTAATTTGATATATATATATATATTATTGAAGTTGAGCTTAGCAATTTCACTGTTCAACTGAACTTATTTTATGCACAATTTTACTTTTCATTCTTTCAAAAAAGTTTTGGGTACATTATTAAGCATCTTTCTTGATAACTTAATTTTTATTCCTTACGTTCACTAAAAATTAAATTATTTTGTAATCCGTTAAGCTTGAAATAAAGTTTTGACTTATGGATTTATGGCTGTGACCGTGGGCCAATCTTTTCTTCCAGTTCTCCTAATTATTTTCTGAGTAACCTTTTTGGTTTCATCAGTACAAATGGCTTACACACACCCAACACTTGTTTTACCGACCACCATCAAACGTCCCTCATCTTTGTCAGATCAGTTATTAAGTGTGGTTTGTGGTCATTTCTGTTGACAAATCTAGCTATAATGCTAATATATCTGCCTTCCACCTAACTTAATACATATATAGTATTAAAACACAATATGTTTTACAACTTTATTTCTGTCTTCAAAATCAGTTTTTCTAATTTCTTGTTTGATTCCTGCTTACCAGCGAAAGGTCATGCACATGTTTCCCCCAGTACTGCTGGATAATTTCCTAACTGTATCATCAAACCAGTTGCCCAATATTTCCAACTTTTTCATAACCTGTGTCACTTCCTCTCCATTATTATACCAAAACTTAATTTAGTCTACAGACTGAGAAAGGTTTACTAAGGCAGTGTGGCAGATAGGATGGCCAGTTTCTTTTCTCTGGGATATGTGGCTTAACTTGGATTCCAAAACTGCCCTATCCCATGTAAACAAAGCACAGCATGCACAAATTCCTGGCCACAGTAGGATTTAAAACTGGGATCTTGAACTTTCTAAGCCAGCGGTCGGCAACCTTTTAACAGGCAAAAGGCCACAAGGTGGCAAAACAAAGTAAAGGCGGGGCCGCACATACAAAAGTAAAAATACGAAAACTCAGTTTACAAATTTTATTAATACAAATGAGGATACAAAAGAAAAGTTACAAAATTGATCTTACCTACGAAATTCAGTGTGACGTTTGAGGTTGCATTTGACTGGCTATTTTTTGTATGTCAGCTTTCATGTTAGAAATTGAAATATGTAATATATCTCTCAAATGCTCATCTGTGAGATGAGAAGCGTCTTTATTTTTTCAATAATTGATGATTGAAAAGTTTGCTCACATAAATAAGTGCTTCCAAAAATTGAAATAAACTTCTGAGCAAACTTTTCCAATTCAACAAAATCAGATGGCAAGCTACCATAAAATTTGACCAAATCATTCATCTCGTAAAAGGCGTTTTTTAGACACTCATTGGATTGAAGTTCAATCACATTCATTTGTAAATTACTTGCTACATCCTCATCATCGCATGAAAAAGGGTTAACTAAAATCTTCAGTTTGTTAGAAACCTTTTCGAAATCACCAAATCTGTCAATGAATTGACCTTGTAACTCCATTAAAATGTGTTTCATTTTCTCACTATCCAAATTAAAATCAATGCCAGCTTCCTCGACAGCCTTTAGACAATTCGGGAAGTGATCTAATTTTTTTCATCAACGTGTTTTAAGAAAAGCCGGTTTTTAGTTTGAAACGCCATTACGTCTGTATGAATATCTGATATTAGTTTGTGCGAACGAAGACTTTCCCGGCGTGTCGATGCAATGAACTCTTCACAGGTTTGCTGCCGGATAGCGTTTGTGAACGACGAGCTTTCGGCGACCAACTCCGTCGCCATCTTCGGGTCTGATGTTAGCGCTGCAGCGACTAGAGCTGCAGTGGCAAGCCTGGCCCCGCAGTGGCCTTATATAGGCTAGCTCCCCTCCTCTTCCTCCCCGCCGCCGCGCTCCGAGTTCCACGCCGCCACCGGCTCCATATGGCGCCCGCAACGCTGGGTGGCCTCTCCCGACTTTCTGTTGAAAGTTTGCTAAGACAACGTCCTTTCAACAGAAAGTCGGGAGAGGCCACCGAGCCGGTGGCGGCGTGGACCTCGGAGCGCGGCAGCGGGGAGGAAGAGGAGGGGAGCTAGCCTATATAAGGCCACTGAGGGGCCAGGCTTGCCACTGCAGCTCTGGTCGCTGCAGCACTAACATCAGACCCGAAGATGGCGACGGAGTTGGTCGCCGAAAGCTCGTCGTTCACAAACGCTATCCGGCAGCAAACCTGTGAAGAGTTCATTGATATTAGTTTGTTTTTCCCTTGAAGCTTTACATTCAGCGTATTTAATTCATGAGTTAAATATGTCAAAAATCCAAGATCTATTAATCATTGAGGATCTGTTAGTTCTGGAACAGATTTACCTGACTGATTCATAAAAAGAAATTGAAAAATCTTTTCAGTACTGCCCCTTTACTGAACCATCTTACTTCTGAATAATAAAGGGCATCTTGATGATCTGCTTCCATTTCGGATAGAAACTCTCGGAATTGACGATACGTCAACCAATTATTTCTCATATAGTTTACAGTGGATATCACGGTATCCGTTACTTTTCTCCATGATACGACTTTAGTACATAACGCTTCTTGGTGAATAATGCAATGAAAAAATAACGGGATTTCACATCCTATTGTTAGGGTCGAAGCTGATTTCGGGGTTGGTATCGGCTTGTCCACCTAAGCTTGAAGTCATCCAAAAAGTTGTCAAAGTTCGGAAAAAGTTCTATAACCGTGTAAAACCTTGTAGAATGCTAACTGTAATAATTACTGCGGTCGCCACTTACAGATTAACCTCCTGTAAGAAAGGTACTAAAGTAGAAATGAAAGTCTGCATCCAGATAACTGAAGTATATATTCTTGAAATTTTCACAGAAGTTACAAAAGTCACAGTTAGCAATGGCAATCTGAGAAAATCATTAGCCGAAGATCACAAGTCGAGAAACAGAACAGACCGCACCGCCCCGAATGAAATTGAAAATTAAGATGAACACCTGTCGTAAGGTTTTAGAGTTCTGATATTGCCCTGCCTGTTTTAAAATGGCGCTGGTCAACCATTTTTCCCGAAGTCTAGCCTACCCATAAGCCACCGCGACCCCGGGCCTTCTCAAACTTGAGAACACATAAGATACGTGCGGTCTCCTCAAACCGATTTGATGAACTGCTCTCCTATGCTGTCATGGCTGACTTTTATCGAAATGGCTTACTGACCTAGACAATAGTCTATCTGTAAAAAGAATCTGTTAACTGAGTGCTACCAGAAAATTACAAGATGAAGAGCGTAATGAGACAAGTGTAGTGGTGTGCTTGGTTTTGTTTTTAGGGCTTCCAGATCAGTGAAAATGAATTTTGAAAGTTGGTTAATTTAAAAGCACATTTGTTTAGAGTATTGCGATACGTCATCATACGTCACATGAAAATTGTGACCCCGCAAATCTTTAAAATCTCAAGTTAATATTATTTCCAAAATGTTCCCCAGCCTTTGCTGAGTCCAGTGATGTAAAAATCTTTTAAATCGGTTAAGGCTATCAGAAGATATAGAATTTCTAAAATTTACTGTTTTCGTAGATTGTGCAACCGAAACTTCACTTTTTATTTAAAGTCTATTGTGGCCTAAAACTAATTTCAAATCGAACCTTTATTTAATTTAAGTACTTTAGAAAAGTTTTTAGCTCATGAAATATGTTAGTCAAGAAGTAATCCAATGTTTAAAGTTCGTTGCTACGACGCCATCACCAAGTGGACTTTTATTTACTTATAACTTCTTTTTATTAGTTGATGGTTGTCGGAAACTTAAAGAATACTGACTAGCCGGTTATTTTACTTGGTTAAATTTACTTTTAAAGCTCTGAAACTATTTAGATGTGGTGGAATTAAATATTGAACTAAATCCCATGTGGAGATGCTTTAAAATTCATATTTACTGTTTTAAATTGGTCTGGAACTGCGAGTTATTAGTGGATTTAATATCAGATGGTGAAATTCTAATTATTAAAGTGCTTTACAGTGTTTAATTTAGTGGAATATTAGTGTTACGGTTGTGTAGACAAACCTGTGTATTTTACTTCAGGATTATTATGGATTACGCTCATTTAGGTAAGTTTATGGTTTATATTTTACTAGAAACTTCTTATTTATGGTTGTTATGTGTTGTTTATTTACTTTTCTGAACTTAAAGTGTTGTTATTTCGGTTTCAACTATGGTATCGTGTACTGATGTTAACCTCAAACTTTGCCGGATTTTAACTGAATATAGACAATAGAGAGTAAGGTAGCTTACACTATCTCTGCCAATTTTGTTTTAATTTTACCCACAAGGCCCTTGTTTTGCACACTCATGTTTCTACCTCTGTCAGTTGTTAGACTTGCCAATTTTTCCCATGCTAATTGCATTGCCTTCATTGCCTGTTCTAAGTGACAAAACAAATCCTCCCCCATATTCATTACCCTCAAATTACATAACTGTAAAAGTTCCTCACACACGTTGAAGTAGTTATCAATTCCACGAACAAATATTAGACGCTGGGTAGTATCTGACACATCATTACTTTCATCAGTAGCTAAGAAGAACCATTCAAATTGTTGTGCTTTATTCCTGAAGTTTTTCGCATAAATTGGCGCCCAAATCTTCAGTGCACCGGGTACAAGTTCTGGCAGATAAGCTTATATTTTCAAATTTCTTTCTTTGATCTGGGCGTCTGGGCATCCAGATTTGGGTTTTCCATGGTTTCCCCAAATCACTCCAGGTGAATGCCGGGATGCTTCCTTCAAAAGGCCATGGCCGAATTCCTTCCCATTCCTTGCCCCCATCCTTTCCCGTCTCTAAAGACCACGTTGTTAAAAAGGGACGTTAAACTGTTTAAAAAAAAAAAAATCTTTGATCTGGGCATACCTCTTCAGCCATAGTTAAGGCACATTGTTTTATTAGTTCGCTGTCGGTAAACGGTCGCCCAGACTTGGCAAGTATTTCCGCCACCTGTAACTCGCACGTATATTTGACTTGTTACTTTGAATTTGCATCTTTTAAACACTTTGTTGGTTCTTGAATGAAGATTTGAGTGAGTTGATTTCGTTTTTCTGGGAATCACCAACTAGGCACGCAAATTTTGTTTTATGCTCTGTATTGTAGTGACGTTTGACATTATATTCTTTTTTTATAGCCTGTTTTTTTTTTTTTTGGCATATTAAGCATAGCGGCTTTTCATTGTAATAAATAAAAAAGTATAAATCTCTCCATGCATCAATTAACACACTATTTTCTTCAATTAACTTCCTCTTTTTTGTAGGCATCAGTAAAACTTATAACCAACAATGCAAAATACATGCTGCAAGAATAACAGCTATGTAATTGTATGAACTATCTATATCTCACACTTACCGAAATGTAAAAAAAATAGTAGGTACTCGTAGGTGACAGAACAATAACTAAATCAGAGGTACACGGCCGCGGTGGTGGCGTGCACACATGAAATAACTTGATTCATTCAATTACACATCCAGCACGGACGGACGGCGGGCGAGCGAGAGAAGATTATTGTCAACGCTGACCTATTGTTTCAGTCATAGGAGGGGGGAGGGGGAGAATCATTCCCACTCACGCTTGTCCTGCTCTGTTCACATAGTTCATTCGCTGCGCTGTTAGATCGTGTTCACTCTTTTATGCATTTATATTTTATTATTTTATAATATGGACTTTTGATATGATTTTTATAAGACGGACACGGGCCGCAAATGGAGAGGTCATGGGCCTGTTGCTGACTGCTGTTCTAAGCAATCACTTTATCCACTGAGCTACCAGACTGCTCTCTGTCTGAATACCATTTTCCCTCTTCAGTTTTCTATGCCTGCCATAATGGTTTTCAATTTTAGAAAGGACAAGGAAAGCAGACCATTCACTAGCCAAAAATTAAAGGCAGAACTTGAATGATGACACAAAACAAAAGTCAAACACAATTCATAATATTCTGGGTCAAACTTTAATCAGTGCTTTAGAACAGACACATGGCTGTTGGGTTGGATGAAACGTCAATCCTTATTTGACTTTATTGCCATTGTGTCAAGAAAAGTTGGTAGAGTTTGAGCGACATGAGAAAGAAAGGAGAAAGAAGAAGTATTAGTGTGAAGATATATTGAGAAAAAGTGAAATAAAGAAAAGAAAGCTGGAAGTTATTTCCAAAGGTCCACAGGTAACCAAAGTTGAAGAGAAGAAATATATATAGGTTGTTAGAACACATTAGGTGGTAAACGGTGTGACAAATAAAAGATTTAAATAGAAGAATAACCACACTTTACCACAATTGAAGACAGTGTAACACATCTTAGAATTTCGCATAGC
This sequence comes from Vandiemenella viatica, assembly GCA_031002005.1. Taxonomy (NCBI): domain Eukaryota; kingdom Metazoa; phylum Arthropoda; class Insecta; order Orthoptera; family Morabidae; genus Vandiemenella; species Vandiemenella viatica. Next base: position 16,106 of record JARYHS010008776.1, on the reverse strand, counting down.
GAAATTAGTTGCTGAGATAGCGAGTTCAGTTGAAGTATATGGTACCACCCTTTTAAAGTCATTTTTATAGTCAATTTTGCTAATATTTCCCAGTAATATGTCCTATAAAAGCGTTTATTCAATTGTTAACAGTAAATTCAATAGTTAAATTAATTTAAACAGCTGTTAAGAAACTTAACCTCAGATTTGAATATGTAGTATTTGACTAAATCAATATATTCCTTTAGTTCAAAAGATGTTTAGGTAAATAGATAGCCAGGAGATAATTAATTTTGCTGTTAAAAGACCTTACTTAGAGTCTGACTATGTTTAAAAGTGATTTGCCAGTTTAGAATTTTATCACGTAATTTTCCACTCTAAAATCGAAGTATTTAGGTATTAGAAAACAGTTAAGAAGTCAAGTGATAGATAGAAAGCATCATAATTTCGATTTAAATAACATATTAAAATTTTAGAAAGTTTCATGCAGTCTAAAGACCGTTTTTGAATATAATTTGATATAGCCAGACATGTGATTCAGGTAAAAGTTCGATATTTCAGTCTTTTTCGGGGATTAATGAAACGAAATTATATTCAGAATAAAGTTTATTTAAATATAAAGATTTCTGCAAAAGATTTATTTCAAAATATTAAAGCATTCAATAGTAATAAAATAAAATGGGTTTTGGCGCAAGTAAGCGCTTGGATGAGATGATGCAATTGCTCGGCGTTTGGGTGGAGTGATATTTATAAAAATTCGTAATAAATCAGGGAATAGACTTAGAGATTCCAAATTTTTACAGAAATAGTTTTTCGATAGGGAAATTTGTTTAGAGTTATTTTCAAGTTGATATTCGAAATATTTTAAGACATTAAATTTTATTTTCAAGTTTTAGACCACTTTCAAAAATAGGTAAAATCTTTATTTAACATCGGAGTATAGATGAGCAATAGGGGAGTAGAATCAAATTTGTTTCAGCTCAATAGGAGCAATATTTCGGAAGTTATGGCAATCGCATCTTTACGACTCTTTTCTGGCTCAACTATTAAAGTTACAAAATTTTTTACAATAACTTAATTTGACGTTTGTAATAATATCTTGCTACTACCAAAATTTCAGAGAGCTAGGATTATTTTTATTGTCACGATCAAATTAGATTCATAACATTTGTCAGAAACTGATCAGCTATCACATTAAATCCCTGGGAAAATCGAGACAAGGAAGTTCTCACGGTCCAAGAAGAGGCGATCCTATATATACCCCCTCCATAGCCTAAGCTCGCCCATTCTAGAAGCAGCAGTTAGTCAATGTAGACGCATTATGTAGTAAGGTGGCCAGCTCTGGGCTCGTGGCGTGGCAAACTGTTAGTTTGTTTAACATCGTTAGAAACTTTGTCATCATGGAGGGAGCTTTAATTGAAGAACTTATGTAGCTAAGAAGTAATGGTAGCGTGGGGTTCGGTCGTGCACGAATGGTCAGTCGAATCTGTAAATTATATTTGGAAAGGTTGTCTGATTGCCTGTGCAGTACTTTGACTTTGTAACATTTTGAAGAATATACTCATCATATCAGAAGTGAACTTTCATCATTGAACTATCACCTTTCCCTAGTTTTTTGGTTAAAACTACGGTGGCGACTGTGTTAAGAACTTAGTCAGTACTGCAACTCATTAGGTTTGCACGATCACAGTTAAGATGCCAGTTTATGCCACACCACACCATAGGCTGTTTGCCTTACAACAGGATGGTGTCAAAATATTGAAAACAAAAACACACTTTGAGCATTGAAATTTTTGAGTTATTCCTTTCAGCAGCAATGGAACAAGTCTGCACTTCTCTGTCAGTGTTTTGATGCTGTCCTACCTTTGATAAGAGGTGATTATTCGCCTATCGAAATATTTAGTTATTTATTAATTTCTCACAGTAAACTATCTGAATAATAATAATAAAAAAAAGAAGAATAATATAACTCTATTAGTTTCCTGAGAAAAGTTAATAAATATAAAATACCAAGAAAAACTTAATTTTACTTATTTATTTCTTACCCTTCTTCAATTGCTCCCTGCTGAGAAAGTACTCTGAGATATGTCATAGTTGAGGTGTAAACATACAACTAGCATTTGTCCGCTGCTTCACATGTGTGGACCCTAGTTTTTGTAGAAATACTTTACTTTTTTATCTTATTATCATATATGAATGGGGAAAAGCCATAAATGTAAAATTTATCTAAAATCTTTCGCTTCTTTTGTTATTATTTTTGATCCAGTTTTAATACTGGTGTCTAAAAGATATTTTTGGTTAACTTATATTTTAACGTAATATAATGGTATAAAAAAAATTAAGCTACATGAAAAATATTGATGGTGGTACAATACGGGTGTACGGAGAAGCAATTGTCCCTTTGGTCAGATATATGGTACGCACTTTCCTGCTTACATATCATCCAAGAAAAAGTGCAATCACATATATTAGACATAATGCCACAAAAACTTACCATATGCGATAACATTGGAATTGCAATCGGCGGCAATTTCTAAACACATCTTTGTCATCAACCATAGCATCCACAGAAATTAATGTAAAATAACTGGCAAGTTTTTGTGATACCATTTGAATATATTCCTATGCCGTTATAAGGAATGTAATGCAGCAAGCAAGTTTTCATGAATTCGTTAGTAATATACGTACTTCAAAACAGAAGTAGCTAAGAGCATTATCTATTCTTATTCAGTTTGCTTTCCCACCTAACTGCCTGTTAATTGTTGCTAAAAAATCAAGTGAGCTTAAGTTGTCAATGAAAACTAACTCCTTGTTCCATATGCTGAAACAAAGAGCATTATTTTTCATTCCGATCCAGAATGCAAATGAACCAAATCTGCTGTTTTGTCCAGATGTGGACATTTCGAAATCGTACCCAAAATTATCAACAACCATAACGTAGAAGGATTTTGAATCCTCATCTGGCCACCATGGTTTACTTTGAGATTGCCAGGATGATTCCTTCAAAAGTCCATGACCAGAACCTCCTGTTATTTGCACCAAGCCCTTTTCCATCTCTTAGACATTGACAAACTGTAATGCCATAAGCAAAGAGAAAAATTACTTCATTGTTATGTGTCTTAGAAAAATGTAACCTTTAGGGTTTAAAATAAGGTTAACAGCTTCCTTGGCTTTTACTATTGAAGGAAAAGTGTACCCAAAAGCCAGGAATTTAGTAACAAATGTGTAATGTGTGCAGATAAATATGGTTACATATATTACTGACTTAGCAGCAATAGATTTCTCGAGCTGTTTCTGACATCATTATAGTCAGAATTCGGCATGGCAGCCATCTTATTCACTTAAAATCCAGTGTACCGGTACACCACAGAATATTAGTTGTTATTCTGTTTCAGGCAACATTTCAAAATAACTACAACATGGCTACACATATTACTGATTAGCTGCAATAGATGTCTTGAATCAATTGTAGTTAGAATTCAGCATTGTAGCCATCTTACATGATGGAATCTTGGTCATTATTCTAGTGCATGCATCATTTCAACCCAACCTCTGCTAATAAATCTTGAAAATCAGCTCATTTACTGCAAACATTCATGATAATGGTGGCTGCTACACATTGGCTAACACTGCACATAAACCAATGAATTGCATTGTATTATTTCTCTTGTACCTGTTTGTTCGGCTTTCTGTACAGTTTTCCATTAATAAATAAATGTGTTAACCATATTTTCGGCCCAATACAACAGTTTATTCTATCGGTCATGGTTTGAAAAGCAGGTAAAATTTGTACACACGTTTCAAAAATATTCAAGAATATGAGCACATTATAACCACCAAATACTGATTGAGTAAAATCATTTGATGAAATATGGGTAATTCGGCACAAGTTTTACTATTAAATTCACAGTTTGAGTTGTTGTCCAAATTTTTTCAACAGTCAATAAATTCAATATCCTTAGTTAATAAGTAATAAGTGTTACGTATAATGCGTAATGTATAAAAAAAGATACAGATGCACCTCCCTTAGAGTAATCCTGCTGGCGCCCATGTGTGTTGGTACCTGTTGATGTTTATTGTTGCTCTTTCTGAGGCATCTTTGTTCAAGAAAAAACTGAATTCTGTGTCCATATGATATGTAAGAGAATAGTATTGACATATTAATGGTTTATTTTTTAAATGTAAAGCATTGAGCAACAATCAGAAATGTAAACCAGAGACAAATTGTTTAACCGTCAAAGTTGTTAATAATCTAACACAATTTGCACAGTAGCCAACTTATTATGATGGAAACTCAATGTTAGAGGCAGTTATGTTCACAGCAAATTAAATATTAAGTTTGATTCATGTATTCCATTTATTTTAAAGTACTAAAAGTCCAGAAAACTGAATAACAAATGTAAAAAAAAACAGAATCCTAAGTTAAGTAGTGTGATATTTTGCCAGTTTTTTGTGAAAGGATTGCTCATCTCAAATACTGAGTGATCCATGACCATAGCTATTCCATCTAGAAATGATTCTAATTACTTGCTCCATCCCTTGGTACATATAAGTCATTAGCTATTTCTGCAGATTTTAATTGCACCGTTAGCCAAATTGCTGTGGCTGTATTTGGGTAATACTGTTTTAGACCATCAAATACAGGCAGCTTGCTTACAGAATTTCAGATGTGGGATTCGTTAGCAGATTTTGAACGATGATTTACCTACAGTGTAATAATGATACTATTTTATCCATGATGGGTTAGTCGAAATCAGTGACTGTGGTATCAAGTTTGGGTTGATATTAAAAGCAGCAACCAGTCACAGGGAAGAGAATGGATCTCCTTGAAGAGCTAGAAATCTATATCCATGTCAAGAAAATGCCAGACCTCATATTAAATGAACAGAAAGAACTCTCTAATAAAGTTTTCCTATACAATTTCTTATACTAATTTGTTAAACCCTGCACAGGTTAAATAATTTGCAAGCCATCTATTATTCCCATATATAATGATAAGTAAATACACTCATACAACCCCTTTCCAAAACAACTTCTACAAAATATTAACTAAGTAATTTATCTAGACTTAAATATTACATGTAGCAAATTTCATTATATATCAGTATATGTTAATTCCAACTCTGTATGTCAATCTATATGTCTTTTTAAATTTAACCACTATCAATAATTTGTATTCAAATACTTAGTTCATATTGCTATAAAATTTTTCATAGAACTTAATGTTCAATCTAATTTCATCTTTAGTGTTATGCAAAACTGTTTGTACATAAACATCTTTGCTACATCTGGAAACGCAGAAGCAAATTTCTAGTGTGCTCGTAAGGGACGGTGCACAAACTACGTGGCTCGGTCCAGGGGGGGAGGGGTAGGGGTTGGCTGGAAGGCCACGCTGGGCTACCTGGGGGGAGGGGGGAGGGATCCGAGTCAGCCCACATAGCTTTCCTTTCATAAAATTTTTCACAGTTAAAATGAGGAACAGAACTCACAACAGCATGTGAATATTTATTTTCCTCAGCTAATTATTTCTGTATGTAATTTACAATAGTGCGACAAGAGAAAACAGTACAAAATGTCTTCTAGAATCAAAAGGGAAAAAAAACTACGTGCTACATGGAAAAGGGGGGGGGGTGGGGGAAAGGCAAAAGCTAAGTATGGCTACGTGGGGGGGAGGGGTGTTCACAGGAGGCCAAAATGGAGCTACGTGGTTTATGCACGCTCCCTAAGATCTTTTCAGAATCTTATAATAGTGAAATATTGATGTTTGTTTAATAATGCATCATATCCTTTCAGCATCCAGAAGAATTCATTTTTAAAACATTCAACTATCTAACATAAGTAATATAATTGAGATTAACTTTTATCAACCCAAAATTAAATTACTCTCATTCAATAAATGCCACTTTCTGTTGTTATAGGATGCACGCTTGCATTTTGCAGCTGCATATTTGAATACATTATAAATATAAATGCAAACCATCTGATGATGAACAATTTGTTTGAAACTGGTAATGGTTATCATATATATTATTTCTATAAGGTATTTTTTTGTCACAAGCCTGTATCTTCCTTCATACTTAACCGAAATCAATGAATGAGGTGTCATTTTAAAGCTTATGGTCTCCACTTTGGTAACATCATATTTTAAGAAATGAAGTTTTCGGTATTCGACCCTTAAAGGGCAAAAATGTCAATCTTTCTAAAATGCTGTTTTCTGTGTTACGAGTCATTTATCTCCCTGGATACGTATATGAAATCGTTTAATGTAGTATCATTTTAAAGATTAAGATCGCCGCTTTAGTGACGTCATATATTAAGAAAGATATTTTCGTAATTCGACCCTTAAAGGGCACAAGTATCAATATTTTTGCAATACGTAATTGTGTCACGAGCGATTTATCTCTCTTAATATCTAACCAATATAGATAAATGAGGTATCATATTAAAGAACGAGGTCTCCGTCGTGGTAACATTATATTTCAAGAAAAGAATTTTTCGTTTTTTTGACCCTTAAAGGGCAAAAATTGCGATTTTTCTAAAATTCGTTTTTTGTATCTCGAGCCATTTATCTCCCTGGATATCTAACCAAAATAGATAAATGAAGTAGGATTATGAGGAGTAATGTCTCAGCTTTGTGACATAATATTTTAAGAAAGAATGTTTTTGGAATTCAACCCTTAAAGGGAAAAGGTTTAAATTTTTCAAGAACGTGTTTTTGTGTCACGAGCGATTTATCTCCCTTAATATCTAACCGATATACACAGACGGAAAAAAAAATCCCAACACCAAGAAAAAATTATTGTAGAGTAATGAAATTTGGACAATGCATTTGTCAAGTTAACATGTTTAATTGATTAAATTTTCAAGATCACAGGTTAATTTAAGCTCAAGAAAATGCATTTCAAATGTGAAATACTGTTAAATTAATAGCCGGTGTAACCTCCAGAATTTTGAATGCAAGCCTGCAAACGTGAATGCATTGTGTCATACAGGTTTCGAATGTCACTTTGTGGTATGGAGTTCCATGCTTGTTGTACTTGTGCTGTCAATACTGGGACGGTCAGTGCTGGCTGTGGATGATGCTGGAGTTGTCGTCCAATGATATCCCATACGTGTTCAATTGGAGACAGATCTGGTGATCTCGCAGGCCAAGGTAACATGTCGACACTCTGTAGAGCACGTTGCGAGACAACAGCGGTATGAGGGCGAGCGTTATCCTGTTGAAAAACTCCCCCTTGAATGCTGTTCATGAATGGCAGCACTACAGGTTGAATTACCAGACTGACGTACAAATTTGCAGTCAGTGTGTTTGGTATAACCACAAGAGTGCTCCTGCTGTCATAGGAAATTGCTCCCCAGACCATGACTCCAGCCCTGTAGCGTGCATTCCACTGACTACAAGCCATCGCCGTTTGCGACTCCAGTGGTGTCAAGCCAGAGCTCATTGGAGGACGGAGTGGAGATCTGTTGTGTTTTCTGATGAAAGCAGGTTCTGCCTTGGTGCCAGTGATGGCCGAGTGTTGGTCAGAAGGAGGCCAGGGGAACGCCTGCAACCAAACTGTCTGCGGCCTAGACACACTGGACCTACACCTGGAGTCATGGTCTGGGGAGCAATTTCCTATGACAGCAGGAGCACTCTTGTGGTTATACCAAACACACTGACTGCAAATTTGTACGTCAGTCTGGTAATTCAACCTGTAGTGCTGCCATTCATGAACAGCATTCAAGGGGGAGTTTTTCAACAGGATAACGCTCGCCCTCATACCGCTGTTGTCTCGCAACGTGCTCTACAGAGTGTCGACATGTTACCTTGGCCTGCGAGATCACCAGATCTGTCTCCAATTGAACACGTATGGGATATCATTGGACGACAACTCCAGCATCATCCACAGCCAGCACTGACCGTCCCAGTATTGACAGCACAAGTACAACAAGCATGGAACTCCATACCACAAAGTGACATTCGAAACCTGTATGACACAATGCATTCACGTTTGCAGGCTTGCATTCAAAATTCTGGAGGTTACACCGGTTATTAATTTAACAGTATTTCACATTTGAAATGCATTTTCTTGAGCTTAAATTAACCTGTGATCTTGAAAATTTAATCAATTAAACATGTTAACTTGACAAATGCATTGTCCAAATTTCATTACTCTACAATAATTTTTTCTTGGTGTTGGGATTTTTTTTTTCCGTCTGTGTAGATAAATGAGGTATCATATTAACGAATAAGATTTCCGCCGTGGTAACATTATATTTTAAGAAAGGAATTGTTCGTAATTGGACCCTTAAAGGGCAAAAATGTCAATTTTTCTAAAATTCGTTTTTTATGTCTTGACCTATTTATCTCCCTGGATATCTAACCAAAATCCATAAATCAAGTCGGGTTATGAGGATTAATGTCTCAGCTTTGTGACATAATATTTTAAGACAGAATGTTTTTGGAATTCAACACTTAAAGGGAAAAAGTTTAAATTTTTCAATAACGTATTTTTGTGTCACGAGCGATTTATCTCCCTTAATATCTAACCGACATAGATAAATGAGGTATCATATTAACGAATAAGGTTTCCGCCGTGGTAACATTATATTTCAAGAAAAGAATTTTTCGTTTTTCGACCCTCAAAGGGCAAAAATGTCGATTTATCTAAAATGCGTTTTTTGTATCTCGAGCCATTTATCTCCTTGGATATCTAACCAAAATCGATAAATGAAGAAGGATTATGAGGAGTAATGTCTCAGCTTTGTGACATGATATATTAAGAAAGAATGTTTTTGGAATTCAACCCTTAAAGGGATAAAGTATAAATGTTTCAATAACGTATTTTTGTGTCACGAGTGATTTATCTCCCTTAATATCAAACCGATATAGATAAATGCTATATCATATTAAAGAATAAGGTCACCACCGTGGTAACATTATATTTTAAGAAAGGAATTTTTCGTTTTTCGACCCTTAAAGGGCAAAAATGGCGATTTTTCTAAAATTCGTTTTTTGTATCTCGAGCTGGATATCTAACCAAAATCGATAAATGAAGTAGGATTATGAGGAGTAATGTCTCAGCTTTGTGAGATAATATTTTAAGAAAGAATGTTTTTGGAATTCAACCTTTAAAGGGAAAAGTATACATTTTTCTATAATGCATTTTTGTGTCACAAGCCATTTATCTCCGTTGATATATAACCGATATAGATAAACGAGGTATCATAGTAAAGATTAAGGTCTCCGCCATAGTAACATTATATTTTAAGAAAGAATTTTTCGTTATTCGACCCTTATAGGGCATAAATATCAGTATTTCTAAAATGCGTTTTTTGTGTCTCAAGTCATTTACCTCCGTTGACAATTAAACAAAATTGATCAACGAGGTATCATTTAAAAGATTAAGGTCTTCGTAATGTCTTCGGTTCCGTTACCACATTTTAATAAAGAAATTTTTACAAATTCTAACCTTAGAGGGCAAAAGTATTAATATTTTTACAACGCATTTTTCTGTCATGAGCTATTTATTTCCCTTGATACCTAATCGAAATCAATAAATGACGTATCGATTTAAATATTAAATTATCCACTATCGTCACATCATATTTTAAGAAAAAACTTTCTCCAAATTACACCCTTAAGGGGCAAAAATAACATCATTTCTCAAAACTTTTTTTTACCTTGCTTGATAACTAACCGAAATCGATAAATGAGGTATCATTTTAAAGACCAAGGTGGCTGCTTTGGTCACACCATATTTTATAAAAGAAATTTTTTGAAATTCCAGTCTTAAAGGGCAAAAGTATCAACATTAGTTATAGAACGTGTTGATTTTTTAAATTTTTGTTTTTATTATATGCCATTTATCTTCTTCGATACCTAGCTGAAATCGATAAATGACATATCGGTTTAAAAATCAAGGTCTCCAGCTAGGTAAAATCATAAATTAAGAAAAAAATGTTCAGAATTTGGTGCTAAAAGTGGTAGCGCGTATGAGACTGTTCAGAGCCAAGTCCCCAGATTTCAGCAGCAGATATCACAGAGAAGTCAATAAACTTTTTTTATTCAATAATTAATTTTTCGTATATATTTTTTCTTTTACGGAAACACTGTCGTTTTACTATACAATTCCAATGTAATTCGCTCAGCAACAAATATCATAGAGATGTTGATATGTTGTGTGCAGTTTTTTAAGGTTGGTTTTATTCTACCAAGGTCAGTGACAGTTTGTCATAAATAAAGTGTGTTTTAAATTTTCCTAACTGTTTCATAATATGTTGTGAGTATTTTGCTGTGTACCTATTAGACTAAAAAATTGTAGTTTAAAAAACTAAAATCACGCTTTCGTAGTAATGTGAACTAAAAGGTTAAAAATAATATTTAAATACTAGCTTCGAGCCCGTCAAAAATGACGGTTTGAACGCAATATTCTGGCAGCTCATTTTTTTGCAGTTGGTTAATTAAACGGAACTGATATTACATAATACTAATGACCTTGATTTTGCAAAGTTCTACATATTTCATTTGCCGTTCACATAGCCATACAGTAGTAACTTCTACTGAATTAATGACGCCGGAAGTAAAGAACCAATTAAATAAAATCAGATTAGGAATTCCAAAAACTTTTTCTATCCATGTAATATCAGTTTTATTCCTGGTACAGGCACAATTCAGCACGTTAAATATGAAACTACTTCCACCCGCATTAATTAATACATTTAGTAACATGGCGCTTATGAAAACAGTTTAATTGGTTTGTAAAACTCGTTTCAGAGTGAATTATGCTGTAACAAAATGTGTCAGTTGCGATTCTGGTAAACTTAACCACAACCTCCAGTAATATTGCGTTCGAAAATCATAGCCTCTATTACCCTCAAATGAATAATGATGGGTATCACCTATGGTGGTAGTAGGAATTCATTTTGAAAAACCTTGTAAGAAAAATAATCTTTTTTAATTATATCTTTCGTTATAAGAATACGTTACTCTGATTAGATTATCAGAGCACTTGGTTAGGATCTCACATAAATAAATGCATTTTACGTTAGATGACTGAGATTACAATTTCGAAAACAAATAACTGTTATTTATTTGACTAATACATGTCGCGATTACGTATGTACGATTCTCTGAGTTTTTAATAAACCTCATTGTTTCTTATCGTGTGCCAAAAAATTCTTAGTTTACGGTTTAAACTGGTGCTTACAACTGAGGCAGGTAAAATAGCGTAAATAATGAAAACCCTTCTCCTTACATTAATTTCTGCATCTGGTTGTCGTAGATAAATAAAAAGCAATATGTAAATTTAATCGAACGTAATAATTGTAACTTTGTGACATATAATTGCCTGGTATTAATTTTTTTTCCCTACTCTCAGTATTTATTATTTCACTGCTCACTGCTATTTTGCGGCAATAATATCGTTGTTGAATTGCGAGTGTCATATCCTTGATGATTTAAATCTGATAAAAAAGTTATCTTAAATCTCATTTAATAGCTAACACATGTATCAAAAACTAAGGGTATCATATATAATGGTAGTAGGAATTTATTATGGAAAAGCTTATAAGGAGAAACGAATAAGTCATCCTTAATGATATCTTTAGTTATACGAAAACGTTATTCTCGTTAGATTATCAGAGTATTTTGTCAGGATTTCAAAATAAAAAAATGCATTTCACTTTAGATTACGGAGACTATAATTTCGTAAATGGATAACTGTTATTTATGTGACAAATACATTTCGCATAATGTACATTTCTCCTAGTTTTTAATAAACTTCCTTGCTTCTTACTTTCTGCCAAAAAAATTCTTAGGTTATGCTCATAACTGATGCAGAAAAAGTAGCGTAAATATTGAATCCCCTTCTCAATTTCTGTGTCTAACTGATACGGATAAGAAAGCGCAAATATTGAATCTCCTTCTCCTTATATGAATTTCAGCGTCTAGCTGTAAATAAACGAAAAGCAAGATGGTGGTGCGAACGTAATATGGTGGTTGATGATTGGCCGTTCGTTAGCCAATAGGAGAAGCAGCTATAGACGACGCACGCAGACGCCACGTTAGCTTTTTATATAATAGGATAAACATTTTGTTTAACAGTGATAGGACGTCCCACAATTCAGGATAAATTAATTTTTTCGAATAAGCTTAAAGAATAAAGTCACTGATTACAAAATTAACTTTATTGAAAAAAATCATGGGGTGCTATTTCAGTTGTCTTATATTTTTTGTCGTTGGCTGTTTGTAAAGACAGAGTCATTGTCAAAAGTTATGTAGAGCGCACCCCACGCTTTTTTAACATTAAAGTTAATTTTGTAATCAGTGACTTTAAACTTTAAGCTTATTCAAAAAAATTAATTTATCCTGAATTGTGGGACGTCCTATCACTGTTAAACAAAATGTTTATATTTAAATATTATTTTTAACCTTTTAGTTCACATTACTACGAAAGCGTGATTTTAGTTTTTTAAACTACAATTTTATTTTTAACTTTTTTGTTCAAATAGTTTAAAAAGTATGTTTCTTACTGTTGGCTTTTCTTCGCCAATCTATCTTTTTCTTTGAGTTGTAGTTTCATTATTAATTTTTATTCCCAGGAGTAAAATACAATTACATGGTCAACTCAACAAGAGATCCAATAGCACGGTAAACGAGGAAGGCTACTTTTCTATAATAGTACGAAGTAATATTTCGAATACTTACTATTCAACATCACGTTAAGCGACTTCAGAGAGAGAAACGTTTCTGGAAAGGAGACAGCAGAAGACGATCGTCTACAGCAACCAAGGCTCGTAAATCACACCCGGGAAACTGGAGAACGATGATGATGATGGCTATATTGGGTGGGAAATCTCCGAAGGGTGCGGCCGCCAAATGACGAACATTTCTCGAATCGCACCTGTGCACTAATGTCGCGGCTGCATTTGCCTAACTCAGTAATCCCATCAAGTATAGAATACACTGACAACGTGGTGAGAGTGAAATTATTGAATTTTTATCGGTTCTTAATAAGTGTGCAAAATTTAAAACGATTCGGACGTCAGGAAGCGGGTAAACACTGAAATGAAAGATTCCATTACATGGCAACCATTTTTCAATTGTTACTGTCAGAGAAACGAGAATAGCAGGACGTTGCTAAGAGACTACTGTATTGTCAACGGTTCTTAAAACGTGTGCAAAATTTTTATGTTTTTACTGTCAACGTAATCAGAATATCAAGACATAGCTATGAAATTATTGTATTGTAATCAGTTATCAATACATGAGCAAAATTTCAAACAACACGGACATCTGGAATTGGGTTAAAATTATATTGCAAAATTCCACGACATTCAACCATTTTTCTGTTGTTACTGTCAAAGTAATGAGCATAGCAGGATATAGCTATGAAATTATTGTATTGTCACCGGTTCTTAATATGTGTGCCAAATTTCAAACAGCTCGGACATCGGGAAGTGGGTCAAAATGGAGTTGTAAAATTCCGTTACATTCATACATACATACATACATACATACAAGTCAAGCTAATATAAAGCGTGTAAAAAAATATTTGCTACAAAACTACGGTTCTACTATTCATTATATTACAAGCATTCAACCTCACTATTCGTTGTATTTTATTCGCGAAATTTTCGCACGGGTCGTCTAGTTAAATATAATAACAACAAACTGTGACTGGTCGCTGCTTTTAATATCAACCCAAATGTAATAATGATACATTGTGATATGTTTACGTTGATATGTAAGATTTTTTGTTACATATTGATACATACACTAATCAGTCAATATATTATGACCATCTACCTACTATAGATATAAACCCTTCCAGGCAATAGCAACGTACATGACAAGGAATGACTGCTAGTCAGACACATGCACGGTTCATGTAGTATCAGTGAGCATGCTATCCGTGTTTAGAAGGGGAATGCACACTATTTATCTGAATTTGATTGAGTGGAGATTGTGATGGCCTGGAGGCTCAGCACAAGCATTTCAGAAACTGCACGGCTTGTCCGGTGTTCAAGGAGTGCTGTGGTGAGTGACTTCAAATAGTGGCAAAACCAAGGTGAAACTACGTCAAAAAATTGAGGGATTGGGCGGCCACCCATCATTACTGATGTTAGACGTTATACGCTGGGCAGTCTGGTGGAACTAACACCAGACTTTAATGCTGGGCAGTGTAGAAGTGTGTCTGAACACACAGTGCACCGAACATTCCTGAAGATGGGCCGACGATCCATGGATTTGCCAATGTTAACACCACAACATCGGCAACTATGACTGTAATGGGCACTCGACCATCATCACTCTATGTTGACCTGTGGCATGGCATTACATGGTCTGATGAATCCTGATACAATCTTCCTCATGCCAATGGGAGGGTGTGAATCTGTCGTTTTCCAGGGGAACAGCTTCTTGAGTCCTGTTCTGTGGTACGGAGACTAACTGGTGGTGGCTCAGTTATGCTCTGGGGAACATTCACATGGCATATAAGTATCGTACACTGATTGCACACTATATACACCCCTTCTTGATGACCATGTTTCCTAATGGAAGTGATATTTCAACAAGATAATGCGCCATGTCACAAGGCCAGGAATGTGATTAAATTGTTTGAGATTGCAGTTGCTGCTGGCCGCCTAACTTGCCAGATCCGAACCCGATCGAACACATCTGGGAAGTGATTGAATGTAGCGTCAGAGCTCATCACCCTGCTCCCTGGAATTTACAAGAGTTAGGTGACTTTTGTGTGCAGATGTTATGTTAAGCTACCTACCAAGGCCTCATTGCTTCCATGCCAAGATGCACTGCTGCTGTTATCCTTGCCAAAGGTGGACATACCAACTATTTGGTAGGTGGTCATAATGTTCTTGCTGATAAGTGTATTTTTTTTGTCTCAATTGTTTTGACAATGTGATAAATATCTGGAATGTCTCAACATTTAAATTGTGACATATTTCAATGTAGCATGCAGTTAGTCTGATGATACGCTTTCAGCATTTCATAAGTTTGCCCTAACATATTTTTATTTGGTTTTGTCTTTAATATGTTAGTATTTTGTTTGTATTATACTATATATAAATCTTGGTTGCACGTTAACTGGTATACTTGCAACCACTGCCTGGCTTCATATATAGATTTGAAAATCTTTTGATATGGAGGCAGGGATGTGATATATGTGGCGGGTTACAGTAGGTTGTGTTGAGTGGATGCATTTTACAAATTTTGGAACAAGGTTTGTTACAAGGGAAAGAGCTGTAGGGTGATTTGTTAGCATTAGAGGATTGGTATTTGTGCACAAGTATATTTTTTAGGTTAGGTGGCCTGCTGACAGTGACACAGTGTGTGATGGGAAGGGTAGGTGGGAGAAATTGGTGCATTTCATGAAAAGATCTGAGGAAGTCGTAGCCAACACGAAGAATCTGGTTTAACAATTCTAGGCCAGTGATTCTCCCAGTCGACAAAGGCTCAATGACCATAATTATTGACTGCAATGACTACTAGGCTGAAGCTTTAAGACAGCTCTCTGACACCATGTCGCATATTATTGTTTATTAAGTCGCCGATGTTATATTTTATTAACTCCTTTTTGTTTTATAAGTAATATGGATTGATCTATCATTAGGAGTGCAGAATCATTTTTAAGTTCTTGTGGCGAATAATAATAATAGTCTTTCTTATTATTCATTTGACGTTTATTTCACCTTATTTCATTTCTAAACAAAACCGAAGAATTACCCAGGTCCTTAGCTGACAGTAACTTTTATTTCAACACATCGCTAAATGCGCACTAACATTGTCTAGTTGCTCGCCAGAAAAACCCTTTTTTTTCTGGTCTCTTTAACAACCGATTTTTACCCAAGAGTAATTAATCACTTTATATACAATAGCCCCCCCCCCCCAAGTTTATGATATATTTATTTTAAAAAAATATATTGGTAAACTTTTTCACTGAGGACCTTTGTATTCTTCGCTGTGTTAATGTTACAGTGTATATATAATTTTTCTAGGTAACAATAGTCTAAAAGAAAACATGAGACACTTTTCTGTCCTGTCATGGTCGCCATGTCGTATATTATTATTTAGTTGCCGATGTTATATTTATTAACTCCTTTTTGTTTTATAAGTAATATGGATG
>JARYHS010008773.1:0-14000 GCA_031002005.1 Vandiemenella viatica | reverse complement strand
CATGGGAATTTCCTCACGTACCAGTTTTTTGTATTTTATTTCTTGTTTTTTGAGTGCAATTTCCTTCACCCAACCACTTTAGCATATCACACATTTTAAGCGTAAACATAGTAATTAATTGTTTTCAGGTAATTGAACCGTAAATCCCTAGTGTTTTTTGCCGTTTAGAAGAAATAACTATGAAGTACCACATCCATTACCATCTTACCTTGAGATTTATCATACCAACTTAAAATGGCTGTGAAGACAGACATAATTTTCAGCAATAAACCCATAAGAGCTTATTTAAATCAGGCTTTTATTCGTCTAGCGTCAAACTTACGCAATTTTTCTTTCGTGTCTTTTCTCCTTGAGTCCAGTAACTGCAATATCGTTTTTTCAGTCTATGACTCCACCCTTAGAAGCGATAGTTTTCAATTAAGCCCCTTCTGCTTTTTGCATCATCTCCCTAACTTAAAAGGTACCATTCAAAACAGGACACATTGATTTCCTTTTTAAAAGTGCTGAATAACGCGATCAATAACTTATATGATAACAAGAGTAACTAAAATAAAGCACCTGGATTGTGAATCATTAGAACACATTAGTTTTTGTAAGAAACGATGGGAATGATACTAATGGATGTATAACAGGAAGAAAAATTGTATTCTGACTATATAAACGATTTAATTAATATTTTTTGGGTGGCTTTATAGTCATTGATTGTTGTTATTAACATTTATATGCTTGTCTATTCTAAAGCATAGAACTGATATCACAAGATAGTTCTAAGAGTTTGAGGTCTCATGGTAAGAATGAACATATTTTCCATGTATTCTCATCTTGGATATCTCAGAGTTTTTTTTACTACAATTTTATATCAGCAAAGCCATGTGGGATTTTTTAATGTAGGTACTTTTCACAGTTCCAAGTGAGAGGAAATTTAAATAATTTTTACAGAATTCCCTGTAACATGATTAATAGTCTTCCAATATTCTCTACATAATCAGATATTTAATAATTATATAAACTTCTACCAAAGGTCCAAGAACAGAAGAGGCTGACAAAAAAAAGGAGCAGAACATTGCAAAATCTAACTGATTTGAAATGATCGTCTGTGACTGAAAGTTTGTATAAGTCTATTAATACTAAAACGAGTTCAGTGGTTACAATGACAGCCCACATAGATAGATAAAGCGGTCTCCACGAAATATAATCTAACGATTATATCTTATTTCATTTGTTATCGTTTATGAACAATAGAAAAAATAACAGTTATGAAGAATACTCCGCAAAGTGGATGTATCACAAAAGTAGAAATAATGAAGAATTTCACCATCAGAGTATGAGTGCCAGAGTCATTCACTGGAACAACCCATAACAAGACTCAGCTGGTTACAATCTTTAATAAGAGAGATTATTGGCTATAGTAATAAATTTTACAGGTTTTTAAAGTTCACAGAATAAATATCGGATAATACCCTGAACTATACTGCCTTGGGGCCGCAAGGGTAGGCGAAACAGTTAGCCAGGGATAACCCGCTACTTGCCTTTTAAAAGGAGCAGCGCGCATGGATGAACACACGTCAGCTTACTTCCGTTTACGGTTCCCTGCCTAAGGTCACAACACCTCGCGAAAAATATTCCCGCAGGTGATGAGGCAGTTCGAAGGAAGCACAAGCAGGTACGGACCAAAACCAAGAAATTCAGCCTGTAAGAGCCCCCGAAGTAAAATTAGCATATGACATGAGTGTGTGTGTGTGTATGCGTGTGTGTGTGTTGGTGCAATCCAATAAGAATATTCCTTAAAACACATGGCGATGGTTTTCTTGGAATTTCTTCATATGTAAAACGCGCGGGGGCAGCTTATCGGAGAAAAAAAAGGTGGAAGGAGAAGCGATGGAAGTAGGAGGACTAAGGCGACCCTGGGACAAAAGATCTTAAGCCGGCCCCGGAAGAGACTCCACTCGTCCGCGTGACGTCACAGTTGGATGGCGGGAAATTCTAATGGACCAATGGCGGCCAAGGTCGTATGACGTCACACGTTAGTTCACCGATCGCGCCGCACAGATGGCAGCATCTCCCAAGGGCTTAATTTCTTTGGGCGCAGATATTCCACTCCCCCAGGATAGAGAAAGCCAGCGGGGGAAAACCCTAGCCTAAGGCGTATTTGAACAGGTGTCGGTCGACATGTACGCACTTGCTCGGCGCCGAGACCCTGTTGCGACATGCGCGATAACTTGCATAACTCTCGCTAGAGGTCAGCACACGGTAGTAGACATTTGCCGCTAGATGGTGCGGGTGTCCCAATATGCGTGAAATATTTCGGGAGTCCGACAGGTTACGAAATGGCTCCATTACAGAGCGATACAGCTAGGCCATCCACCATTGTGAAAGCATAGCTGGCGGACAAAGAAATTAGGGCGTCCAATACATATTGCAGAGTCTCATAATTATTATATGTCAGTTTTCGTAGAACAAATATAAGAATCTTTTATGGTAGCCTAATCCCTCGCCAGAATAACGTGTTTTAAAAACGAAAATCGAAAATTTAGTTTTCATTCTGGGCGAACAGAAAAACTGCTTGAGTCTTTGTATTTAATTAAAAAATAAGACATAGACCATGAGAAAGCGTAACTTTTACGTTTAAAACGTGATAATGAACTATGGAATGTCCTGACTTAGCTCAAATTCATATCTATACAATGCAGTTCTGATATTCGAAATTGGCAGAGGGTGCTTTGCACAAAAAATAACTCTGTGCGAATAACAAGAGGAAATAAGCGTCAGTAGGGTTGGATTCCAATATAATTAATCGTTAATGATAACTCGCGAATTTCTGTCACACCCCCATTATTTTAATATATTAAATTATTTGGGTTTTCCATGGTTTCCCAAATCACTCCAGGTGAATGCCGGGATGCTTCCTTCAAAAGGTCATGACCGAATTCATTCCCATTCCTTTCCCGTCTCTAAAGACCTCGTAGTAATAGGAGACGTAAAGCAGTTAAAAAAAAAAATCGAGCTTGGTAAACTGCGACATTCTTCTTTCCCCAATACCAATGTGATTGAAATTTCTCGTGACGTTTCATAAACTTATCTCAATCGTGTGATACAGCCAGTGCAAATTTCTTTTGTTACTTCCCCCTGTGTAAACCTGTTTTTTATTTTCGAGCTTGGTAAACTGCAACATTCTTCTTTGATGATGATGTAGAAATGATAGCTGACTGCAGTGGTAAGCTAATGGTTTAAACTGTGACATTCTTCTTGCAGTCCTCGTTAGATAAGCTGGTTGGGACTCTTGCGGAGCGTGACATGCACATTACCGTGACGTTTCATAAACTTATCTCAATCGTGTGATACAGCCAGTGCAAATTTCTTTTTTGTTACTTCCCCCCTGTGTAAACCTGTTTTTATTTTCGAGCTTGGCTACCGATCGTGGTGGTGTAAAGGCTAACGTTCTGGCCTTGCATTCGGGAGGACACCGGTTCCGGGCATCCAGATTTGGGTTTTCCATGGTTTCCAAAATCACTCCAGGCAAATGCTGGGATGCTTCCTTTAAAAGACCATGGCCGAATTCCTTGCCCCCCATCCTTTCCCGTCTCTAAAGACCTCGCTTGGCAAAGCTCATGGAATGCAGTGAGGGAAGAATGAATTCATATTAGCATCAGTACGACACCTTATTTCTTTAACTTATATCTGCTGCCAGTGGTATAAAATATTTAATCACACTCTTAATTCTTGCCATCCAGGCCAAACCTTTGTCGTTTGTCTATCCAGGCCAATCTATGTATCAATTCTGTTATGCTTTCGTAAGCAATCACAAATTGAGTGTCCTTAGCTGTACTTTGTCTAAAATTCCAATAAATCCCTTGTGATACATCAGTGATTGACACCTTTAACTGTATTTTACAGTACAGCACTTATGTTCCAGGAACGAAATACCGTCTGTTAATCTTACTAATTTCACCCCTGTGGAATCGAAGTAAGCCAGTCCTATGTGATAAAAAAATCGAGTCACGCTGAGCACAGAACATGCCTGAGACCATCGCCTGTGGCCAAGGTGGAGATACTCCCTTATAGAAGAAATCCAGTGCAGCTTCTACTGATATTCTATTCCTAATTCTTTCACCAAGATCCACCTCTAGCCTCATCGCCAACATACCCACAGCACTTCCCCAAACTTCATTCTGTTTTCCAATGATTCCCATTCAAACCTCAGATCAGTTACCTTTTGCTTTCGTGTGTTAAAGTAAACCAAAAACTCATACAGTCTTCTCCTAATCAGTAGCCAGGTACCAAAATGTTCACTTAAGGTGGTTCTACTGCAGTTTTCCAGGAAAATTCTCCCTTTTTCCAGGAAATTATTTTTCAATAAATCAGGACCCAGGAGAGTTCTCCATTCGGTTTAAATGTTCCCATCTAACGCCAACCTTCGGATTCAGGACCAAGTGTGACATTTGATTGTAATTGCATGCTTCATCCAACTAACCACGATAAAAGTGACATAATGCCCTTAGCTAACTTGGTCATCAAACAGACATCATAACCCACATTTTCATAGAAGACCCCCACACATCAACAAGTATCCATAGGTGTAGACACTAGTTCTATTACACCTAAGATAGCGCTCACACTTGAACTGTCGTAAATTGTTAGGTCAAAGTGGGTGTTTGGATATTTTATCCACTCAGACCTCATCACTTAAAGTCTAGTGCGAGATTGTGGTCATGGTCAACTTAGGCTCCATACACCACTCAGAATTATTCCACCAATATCCATTCTAACAGCATTATACGCCACATACAGCCCCTCAACACTCTTCCTATCTTCCAATGACATCCCAGCCCCAGCTCCTTTATTATGGCACTTACTGAATATTTTACACAGATAAATCTAGATGCCCTCCTTCGCACCTTGCATTTGATGTACAAAAAATGTGGACTGGTCAAAGTGGGTGTTTAGATATTTTATCCACTCAGGCCTCATCACCTAAAGTCTAGTGCCAGATTGTGGTCATGGTCAACTTAGGCTCCATACACCACTCAGAATTATTCCACCAATATCCATTCTAACAGCATTATACCCCACCTACAGCCCCTGACACTCTTCCAATGACATCCCAACCCCAGCTCCTTTATTATGTCACTTACTGAATATTTTCCACAGATAAATCTAGCTGCCCTCCTTTGCACCTTGCATTTGATGTACAAAAAATGTGGACTCCATACTACACCACACAAGCAATGGTCTGACTGTGAGTTTGTACCCAAGTCCTTTGCTTCTCTGGTACATCACCCCTCTCTGTTAAATGATTTTTATGTAGTGAGAATCACAATTCACATGCCAACACAAACGGCAGTAAACTGTAAAGAGCAAAATGAAATGGGAGACTGCCTAAGCCCTGAATCAATGGTTAGAAGCACACGTTGATAGTGAGCATAATTCTAGACTCAAATCCACAGAGGGATGACACACGCACATTTCCATGCCTACAGCGAGGTCGACAGAACAACCAGCACCAAGATAGAACTCCCACAGAGGAAGAAGACACACACATACACACACACACACGCGCGCGCACGCACACACTTGTACATGCATACAGCGAGGTCAATAGAACTAACAGCAAGCATCATGAAAACGATGAAGTGGGGGCAGAATTGTCGTTACCACTGATTATCTGGACAGAACTATCGTTACGAAAATCATCAGACAGACGAGTTAAAGTCAGGTACCGCCATACTTATGCTTACATCCACAAAGACAGACGCAGATACACATGTCCAAGTCTACAGAGAGTTCAGTATAGCTACCGGCAACAATCATGGAAACAAAAAAAGTGGTGTAGTACTCTCTTGCCTCATGACTGCTGAAAAACAGAAGTCTCCTTACATATCATCAGCCTGGCGAGATAGAGGGTGTGCAAAAGATGGCATATTTTCACCATAAACCTAAGTGTTTATACCATAAATAGTGTTCATCACGCCCCAGTTGATTACATTTACCATCAACATGTCTCTCCCACACCGCAACCCTTTCTACCATTCAGTAAAAAGTGACCCCAGTACTATGAGTTGCAATAGACACTTGACTATCAGACAGATATCATAACCCGCATATTCAAACTAGGTCTCAGCCACAGATCTATACATCTCCATGCACAACCACAAAACAAACTTAAGTGGAGGGACAGCAAAATCATACACCCAGACAGACGTGTTTATAGAAGGTATCACTATATTAACGCATACAGACACAGAGAGAGACGCACAAACACTCACATTTCCATGACTACAGCGAGCTAGACACAATAACCAGCCCAATCATGGCGACGAAAAAGTGGGGTAGAACACCCATGGCTCATAACTGACCAAAAAATCATCAGTAACATATGTTCCAGGCATCATACTCTTCACATCAACATCATCTCATTTATTTCGCATTACAGACCTCACTACCATCCAGTATCATGTTGCTAGGTACAAACTGTTCACATCAGCCCCAACACGTCTATCCCACACCTAAGCTTTTTCTGCCATTCAGTAACATGTGCCCCCCATGTACCACGAGTAGCAGTAGACACTTGGTCATCAGACAGATATTATAACTCCCATATTCATACTAGGTCTTACCCACAAATCCATACGTCACCTCACACAAGCATAAGTGCAGGAACAGCACATCATACATCCAGACAAACGAGATAAAGGAAGGTATCACCACATTTACGCAAAAAAAAAAAAAAAAAAAAAAAAAAACACACAGAGATAGAGACGCATACACACGTACATTTCCATGCCTACAGCGATCTCGACTCAACAACTAGCCCAATCATGGCAACGAAAAAGTGTAACAGAACACCCATGACTGGCCAAAAAATCATAGAAAGGCACACATACCACACACACACATGTCATGCATTCACACAGTTCCATTCATCACCACACATACTGGAGGAAAGAGACTAAACATGCTAGATCCAACTAAAGAGTTACAGGATGTGTGAAGTTTGAAATCACAGCCACATCTCTCCCACACCCACATGTTACTGAATGGCAGAAAAAGCTTAGGTGTGGGATAGACGTGTTGGGGCTGATGTGAACAGTTTTGTACCTAGCACACATGATACTGGATGGTAGTGAGGTCTGTAATGCGAAATAAATGAGATGATGTTGATGTGAAGAGTATGATGCCTGGAACATATGTTACTGATGATTTTTTGGTCAGTTATGAGCCATGGGTGTTCTACCCCATTTTTTCGTCGCCATGATTGGGCTGGTTATTGTGTCTAGCTCGCTGTAGTCATGGAAATGTGAGTGTTTGTGCGTCTCTCTCTGTGTCTGTATGCGTTAATATAGTGATACCTTCTATAAACACGTCTGTCTGGGTGTATGATTTTGCTGTCCCTCCATTTATGTTTGTTTGTGGTTGTGCATGGAGATGTATAGATTTGTGGCTGAGACCTAGTTTGAATATGCGGGTTATGATATCTGTCTGATAGTCAAGTGTCTATTGCAACTCATAGTACTGGGGTCACTTTTTACTGAATGGTAGAAAGGGTTGCGGTGTGGGAGAGACATGTTGATGGTAAATGTAATCAACTGGGGCGTGATGAACACTATTTATGGTATAAACACTTAGGTTTATGGTGAAAACATGCCATCTTTTGCACACCTTCTATCTCGCCAGGCTGATGATATGTAAGGAGACTTCTGTTTTTCAGCCAGTCATGAGGCAAGAGAGTACTACACCACTTTTTTGTTTCCATGATTGGTACCGGTAGTTGTGTAGACTTGGGCATGTGTATCTGCGTCTCTCTTTGTGCATGTAAGCGTAAGTAACTCGTCTGTCTGATGATTTTTGTAACGATAGTTCTGTCCAGATAATCAGTGGTAACGACAATTCTGCCCCACTTCATCGTTTTCATGATGCTTGCTGTTAGTTCTATTGACCTCGCTGTATGCATGTACAAGTGTGTGCGTGCGCGCGCGCGTGTGTGTGTGTGTGTATGTGTGTGTCTTCTTCCTCTGTGGGAGTTCTATCTTGGTGCTGGTTGTTCTGTCGACCTCGCTGTAGGCATGGAAATGTGCGTGTGTCATCCCTCTGTGGATTTGAGTCTAGAATTATGCTCACTATCAACGTGTGCTTCTAACCATTGATTCAGGGCTTAGGCAGTCTCCCATTACATTTTGCTCTTTACAGTTTACTGCCGTTTGTGTTGGCATGTGAATTGTGATTCTCACTACATAAAAATCATTTAACAGAGAGGGGTGATGTACCAGAGAAGCGAAGGATTTGGGTAGAAACCCACAGTCAGACCATTGCTTGTGTGGTGTAGTATGGAGTCCACATTTTTTGTACATCAAATGCAAGGTGCAAAGGAGGGCAGCTAGATTTATCTGTGGAAAATATTCAGTAAGTGACATAATAAAGGAGCTGGGGTTGGGATGTCATTGGAAGAGTGTCAGGGGCTGTAGGTGGGGTATAATGCTGTTAGAATGGATATTGGTGGAATAATTCTGAGTGGTGTATGGAGCCTAAGTTGACCATGACCACAGTCTGGCACTAGACTTTAGGTGATGAGGCCTGAGTGGATAAAATATCTAAACACCCACTTTGACCAGTCCACATTTTTTGTACATCAAATGCAAGGTGCGAAGGAGGGCATCTAGATTTATCTGTGGAAAATATTCAGTAAGTGACATAATAAAGGAGCTGGGGCTGGGATGTCATTGGAAGATAGGAAGAGTGTTGAGGGGCTGTATGTGGCGTATAATGCTGTTAGAATGGATATTGGTGGAATAATTCTGAGTGGTGTATGGAGCCTAAGTTGACCATGACCACAATCTCGCACTAGACTTTAAGTGATGAGGTCTGAGTGGATAAAATATCCAAACACCCACTTTGACCTAACAATTTACGACAGTTCAAGTGTGAGCGCTATCTTAGGTGTAATAGAACCTATGGTGACGTTTTGGATACTTGTCGATGTGTGGGGATCTTCTATAAAAATGTGGGTTATGATGTCTGTTTGATGACCAAGAAACTATCAGTGAGCTAAGAGCATTATGGTAACTTTATCGTGGTTACTTGAACAAAGCATGCAATTACAAACAAATGTCAGACTTGGTCCTGAATCCGAAGGTTGGCGTTAGATGGGAACATTTTAAGCCGAATGGAGAACTCCAATGGGTCCTGATTTATTGAAAAATAAATTCCTGGAAAAGGGGAGAATTTCCCTGAAAACTGTAGTAGAACCACCTTAAATGAACATTTTGATACCTGGCTACTGATTAGCAGAAGACTTTGCGAATTTTGAATTTTTGGTTTACTTTAACGCACGAACAGAAGGTAACCCTGTCTGTAACTGATCAGGGATTGGAGTGGGAATCATTGGAAAACAGAATGAAGTTTGGGGAAGTGTTGTGGGTATGTTGGCGATGAGGCTAGAGGTGGATCTTGGTGAAAGAATTAGGAATAGTGCACTGGATTTCTTCTATAAGGGAGTGTGTAAATCTTCTATATCTCCACCTTGGTCACAGGCGATGGTCTCAGGCATGTTCTGTGCTTAGCGTGACTCGATTTTTTTATCACATAGGACTGGCGTACTTAGATTCCCCAGGTGTGAAATTAGTAAGATTAACAGACGGTATTTCGTTCCTGGAACATAAGTGCTGTACTGTAAAATACAGTTAAAGGTGTCAATCACTGATGTGTCACAAGGGATTTATTGGAATTTTAGACAAAGTACAGCTAAGGACACTCAATTTGTGATTGCTTACGAAAGCATAACAGAATTGATACATAGATTGGCCTGGATAGACAAACGACAAAGGTTTGACCTGGATGGCAACAATTACGAGCCTGGTTTTCAAATCGACAACTTTGCTTTAGTTTAGAGGCTCTCAACCAATCGAGGTTATACTTACATCCATCAGTAAACCCCTTCAATGCCTCTTTGAGTCCAAAAAGTGTCTGTGTTTCATTACACATAATTTAATACATCCTTTAAAATACACGGAATGTAGGTGACACTCGCGAGCTATATTAAATTGTTTATAACGAATCCAACATGATGTGACTAATTGAGTTTGTTTCCCGTCTCTTCGTCGGTGTATTAATTTTTAATGTCTGCCTGCTTCGATGAACGGAATTTTTTTATGGTTTTCCCTACCTTCATCGGTGAATGTCTCTCGGTTTCAATGAAAGGATTTCACCATTGATGGGTTTTTGAGGCTACGAATTTTGAAAGGAATAACGTATGTGTGGTATTGCTATACTTTATCACAATAATTTCATTTTTTAAACTTTTTAACGTCTCTCTAACAACCTGGCATTTTGAGATGGGGAAAGGATGGGGAGCAAGGAATGGGAAGGAATTCGGCCATGTCCTTTTGAAGGAAGCATCCCGGCATTCACCTGGAGTGATTTGGGGAAACCATGGAAAACCCAAATCTGGATGACCGGAAACGCCGTCCTCTCGAATACAAGGTCAGAACGCTAAAACAGGTACTTTTTTTTAACGTCTCTCTAACAACGTGGTCTTTAGAGACGGGGAAAGGAATGGGAATGAATTCGGTCATGGCCTTTTGAAGGTAGCATCCCCGGCATTCACTTGGAGACACACAATTTCATTACCCCTAATTTTGAAATTTGTCCTGGTGGAGGAACATCAAAGAGGCACCGGCTGCGGGATGTAATCAGCCATATGCTATATGGAAGGCTCTAAACAGACTAAGAACTGAAGTGTCCCGATGTAAATATAATATTTAAAAAATGGGGGTACACTAATGACAACGATCTATGTGAATGTGGTGAGCTTCAGAACCCACAACATCTTCTGATATGCAGGAATCTCCCTGAAACCTGCAATATCGACGACCTTTACAGGGCAAACGAGAAGGCCATCAAGATTGCGGAATTCTGGTCACATTCTATATAATTGTGTTTATAGTTAATATTAATTAATTAATGTTATTTGTTTTTTCAACTTGTTATGTCCTGGACACGAGAAATATAAATAAAAATATAAATACCCCTAATTTAATACATCCTTTAAAATACACGGACTGTAGGTGACACTCGTGAGTTATATTATATTGTTCATAATGAAAAAGTGAGTTTGTTTCCCGTCTCTTCGTCGGTGAATTAATTTTTAATGTCTGCCTGCTTCGATGAACGGAATTTATGTTAACAGCGAGGTCTTTAGAGACGGGAAAGGATGTGAAGGAATTCGGCCATGGCCTTTTGAAGGTAGCATCCCCGGCATTCACCTGGGGGAAACCATGGATGCCTGGAACCTCCGTCCTCCCGAATGAGAGGCAAGAACGCTAAATAATTTCATGAAAACAGGTACACATAGAATTTATATCTGGAGTTTATGACGCTTTTTTTCCCGTTAAAAGGAAACATTTATGCTTTTCGAGGCGTGGAAATTACGTAACTTTACGGCTTTTTCACAAAACACTTAAACACCGCGGCCGGACTCGAACCGGCGACCTAGCCCCAACGCTACCAAGGTCGTTAGTTGAATTCTCTCTATCATTAACGCTGTTAACGATTAATTATATTGGAATCCCACCTTACTGATGCTTATATTCGCTCAGAGTTATAAACATCCTCGAATATCAGAACTGCATTGTATAGATATGAATTTGAGCTAAGTCAGGACATTCCATAGTTCATTATCACGTTTTAAACGTAAAAGTTACGCTTTCTCATGGTCTATGTCTTATTTTTTAATTAAATACAAAGACTCAAGCAGTTTTTCTGTTCGCCCAGAATGAAAACTAAATTTTCGATTTTCGTTTTTAAAACACGTTATTCTGGCGAGGGATTAGGCTACCATAAAAGATTCTTATATTTGTTCTACGAAAACTGACATATAATAATTATTCTCATCTCGTAATAATTTCTTCTTGAACCGCAGTGAATTTCTATGTATCCTGCTGGAATGCAGGACACATGAAGCCTGAGACTCTGCAATATGTATTGGACGCCCTAATTTCTTTGTCCGCCAGCTATGCTTTCACAATGGTGGATGGCCTAGCTGTATCGCTCTGTAATGGAGCCATTTCGTAACCTGTCGGACTCCCGAAATATTTCACGCATATTGGGACACCCGCTCCATCTAGCGGCAAATGTCTTCTACCGTGTGCTGACCTCTAGCGAGAGTTATGCAAGTTATCGCACATGTCGCAACAGGGTCTCGGCGGCCGAGCAAGTACGTACATGTCGACACCTGTTCAAATACGCCTTAGGGCTGGGTTTTCCCCCGCTGGCTTTCTCTATCCTGGGTGAGTGGAATATCTGCGCCCAAAGAAATTAAGCCCTTGGGAGATGGTGCCATCTGCCAGCGGATCGGCGAACTAACGGTGCAGCGCCATCTATCCGCAGATCGGGGAACTAACGTGTGACGTCACGCGACCGTGCTGCCACCTGGCGGTGCGCTTGAATCGGCTATCTCTTCCTACTGTCACCCATTTCAGAGATATCTGTTGAAAAAAACCGTGCAAACCCAAAAACCGTGCAGTCAAATCTTTAGCAAGTCAACGATTGCACAAGCTGCTGTTTCGAGTTTTAACGCGCTACCGTGTTGCATGCGCAAACTAGTTTGCGCATGCAACACGGAGCTCAAGTCGGAGCGTGTAGCCGGGGCATTACAGTGTTTGTAAGTGACGCGACACTTGTTGACAGGAAAGTGTCTGAGACGCCGATGAACCCCACCTCCTCGAGGTCTCACTGCGTCTTCACGGTGCACCTGTCCGCCAGGGTCGTCGGCTCGTCCAGAGTGCGTCGCTCCAAGATGCACTTCGTCGACCTTGCCGGGTGAGTAACCAGCCATCCATCAGCCTACCTAACCCACAATCAAATTAAACTCGTTTTCGCTGTTTAAGGTCCATATTGTTTCATTTTTTTCTTATTCAGTACCAGGCAATACTATAGCACGTAATCGGAACTTTTATCCACAATCTCAGCTTAGAAGTACAGCCTTGGACCAAACCAATGTGTTCAGCAGTGTAACGGATAAACCCTATCCAGGTAGCGGTCTGTAGCTAAGCGTGTCTGTTGCGGATTGGTCTGGTGAAATTTTCGAAGCTGTGTGGAAGAGGCACATCAACAGCCCACAGTCTGAAGGGTACACATTCGCTACTAGTCAAAAAGCAACGACGGCCGGACGGAAGCGAGGTGAGGAAATTAACCTACGACGAACGAATTAACAGTTCGCCTTAGGAGATTAACTTCCAGATCTGCAGAATGCGTGAAGAGGCAATTTCTCGACTACGGAGGAGCATCACCGATATTACGTTTTGAAAGTCAGTAATAGGAAAAGCTCAATGGAATTCAATCATTCTCCTCTCGATATCACGAATCCACCGTCGGTCAGAAGAATCAGGAGATGGCGATTCCAGTCAACTATTATATCCAATTACTTAGGAAACGTGCTTAGTCATTTATGAAGTGAAATTTCGTTGCATCGTTAGGTAAAATATTGGGGATGATTCCACTGTGTTTCATCTACGCCACTTGCTGGTTTTCTTATAAGTATCGGGTAGTGAGTCTCTAGACGCGATAGACAGTGTTAGAAAGAAACATGGTGGTTATGACTGAGTATATTAAACGTGCGAAGAGACATGATTCAATTTCTTACAAGCTGTTCACAGCTCTTTTGGAGCTGCCAATATCAAACAGAAACGAATCGAATTACAATTAATGGCTTGGATTTCAATCATAGTCAGGGACATCGAAGAACTTCAGACTTTAATTACTAATCTTGTTTGCCTGACTTTGTATCTTTCCAAAACAACGTTTACTTCCAAGCTCTGCACGGATTGTACGGATGAACAGTACACCTTTATAGAACTTTGGTCACTTAAAACAGTTCTCCCAGCTCATAAATACGACGAGGTATAAGACCAAAACTGTTTGGTTGCTTCGATTTGTAATGTCAACTTATGTGGTGTTCACATCAACTAAAACAGTTTATGACCCGGGTATTCTTCCCAAGCTGCCTTCCG
>JARYHS010008770.1:0-10000 GCA_031002005.1 Vandiemenella viatica | reverse complement strand
TCTTTGCTTTTGAAAGTGTACACAACCATATAACAACTATAGTTGTTAGCCCTAAAAGGGACTTACAGTTTAATGTGAAATCCGAACCACGGAATTGTTTTGGCTTACTTCACATTACACAGCAATTGGTGCCAGAGGTGAAGTCTTATGAAAATAACCACCCAGACAGGTATTCCAACCAAAGACCTTTCAATCTCCAATCAGACGCCTAAAAGACTGATCTGCTACACTGCTTCTTGATAAATATCGAGATGCCGAGCTTTGATGTTTATATGAATTCTTTCTTTCCTTGTGTCATTCGAGTTTGGGTACTTCCTTTACCCCACCTTTATACATCTATGCTATTAGACTCCTATTCACAGTAATGTGTGAGACAGAAAATATGCCACCAATATAAAAACGTTTCGGCAATGAGTGTCCTTATCGTGAGTGAGAGGCTGGGTATCAAACCATCAACTAAATACTTTAAATCTATTTTCTTTGGTTAAAGACATTTGTTATGTAAATGCTTATTATTATCTCCGCTGATCGGTTTGAAATTTTTACACATCTCATTTTACGCCCGTTACTACAGGTATGTCCTGACAACCGAGAAGTAGTATAGATCGGAAAAAATACCTATTGACATCACTGATGGTGTTACAAAGTGGTGGTAAATGGTAGCTTTCCAAGATTCGCATATTGTATTAAACCTGTTTCATTAGGTTTCAATTCAGAGTAATGTGTGAGGTGGAGAATATATGCCACCGAAATAAAAACATTTTCCATCTCATAAATATACATGCATTGGCATGGAATTTGAAAAAAATAAAAAACAATAAATTGATACTGATTGAAGAATTAGCGGTGGGGGGGCAGCATGTGAAGGCAAGAGAAGCGTATGACTCACATGAAACAAAACTACAAGTATTGAATGATGTATTATTATGCAGTAAGATGTATTTTAAAATTTCAATAAATCTGTATTATTTATCAATAAATTATACTTTTTATTTAACAGTACCCCTACCCCACAATTTTGTGTTTTTCTTCAGTATTATGGAGTAGTATTGTACCCTAATTATGAGTATGGAATACTATAAATGAAAAGGGAAAAGAGTTTACAACTGACATATCACAAGAGGCGGGTTGGGTATCATCGAAACACATGAATCTGATAAAATAGAGTTCTGTGTTTGTACAATTAACACATTGGTGTTGAGGATGTTGGGAGATAATTAATAGCCATTAAATTGCACCGACAGTGTCATTAATGTTAAGAGCTTGACTATCAAGGGAAATAAGACAATTGTAGTGGAAAAAAGTGGCAGCTAGATACATACAAAGAAATGACCTTACATAATGTACAATGAACAGTCACAGATGTGAATGAGATATAAGGTAGAGAGGAGTGGGGGCTGGTTTTGAAGTAAGGCTTGTTATTTGAGCCAAGAAATACTATTTGCAGAGGGCAACAATACATTGTGTCAAAAAAATGTGAAAAAATAATTTTAGAATTTAATTTATGGTGGTTTAACAATTAATTGATAATAATAGTTCAATATATCCATAACACATGTAAAAATGCTAGAAAGGAATTTAGAGATTTAGTAATAGCGAATGTTAACAAGAAGTAGCCGCATTCCCTAATGATATTTACGAGAGAGGATGCGTCGCTAATGGTGCGCTGAAAATAAGATGCTGTTTGTTGAATAGCGGTCTATGGCGCCCCATAACGGTGCTCCTCTTAACGAGCAGCTCGAAATAGTTCGCGGAATACCCGTGCAAACTGAATCCACCTACGGCGGGCCGGAGTCAGGTCACGAGCCATGCGATCCGGCAAGAGGGGACATCTAGTGGCCAACATTCAAAAACTGGGTCGTCGAATATCGGCACATGGCGTAGAGTCATCCCTGTAACACTACTTGCAATGTTCTACCATTACGTTGGCCTGGAAAATTGTTGACAGGATTGGGGAGTATGATGCCACCCACCTGTTGTCAATTTCAACTTCAGCGAACCGATTATCGACCCTAACGGAGCCTTTTGTTTTAAAATCCGCTGTTGTCACAGCTGCGCCGTCTGTACAGAGGCTAACCGTCGTTCCCGGTCTGTGTTTCATTCACAAACGGCGGCGGGTACCTTTTCGTGAATTTTCCGTCTTTCATGCACAGGGAATGAGAATTGAACGGCCCACATGGTCCATGAATCATATTTTTCGATAAAACGTCGGAGAGGAAAGTATCTTTGTCTGGGTCAGATAGATCCGCTGATATGAACATGTCGATGTCGATAGGTCGAATTTTCTTCTTAAGCCAAACTGAAATGTGCGCGTTGGGAACCCTCTTTTCTGCCACTCGACTGAATACATCCAGCATAGTACTTCCCCAAAAATATGACAATTTTTAATGACATCAACAAGTTTTGTCAATTTGTGTTTGAACACTCTTGCTATGATGTTATGTCGGTCAGTTGCACTCTAGCCGGGGAACAAGTTTTCAGTGATGTCCTCCCATGCTGGAATACATGTAAATGTGATGAATAGATCCAGACGGCCGTGTGTTCGTACATATGACGTTGCGTCTTATGCGTACTCGAGCATATGATTTGGATTCTCGTAAACGTCGTTAGCAGTATGAGTATTTTTCAATGTCTGCAACGTTCCTGTCACTGGTGATTGCGTCCCGCAGATGAATATAGTTGTCGGCCCGAAGCGTTTTCTAATTTACCCTGATCAAGACAAGGTGCTCACTTTCCACATTCGTGTACATGTGAACCAGAAATTGATGAAAAAGAACTTGGCTCTTGAGTATGTGGTTGGAAGACTTGTCGCGTATCATGATGCGATAAGTGTAGAAATCCATCAACGATACTTTCTTCTGAGTGTTTTGTGCAGTGCAAGGATCTGTTTACACGACGTTGAAATAGTATCTTCTCCTTTTTAAAATGTTAGCGGGTATTGTAAACAGTGAAATGAACGGTGCGTTTCAGATATCCGCTGTAAACCTTCGCTCCTCCTCTGTAAGACGATATCTCACCAGTCACCTTCCTTGCCCAGAAATGACAATGACGACTTCGTTCATGTGCTCCTAGCGGACGTCTGTCAGCTCAATCACCATCTTGTATTGACCCGTTGCATCCCCTCCAAAGCTGTTTTGAACAGCATAGTTATGAAATTCCGTGAATGTAACATTCTTTGCAGATTTAAAACAATCTCTCGTCGAGTTTCTGGTATCGTTTCACACCGTCAATCAGCTGGAGATTCTTCATCGCACATGAAATAAATTTGGAAGAATTTTAGGTCTTCATTGGGAAACGGAAGGACAGAGCTTGCACAATGCTAAATTTAGCCCTGCACCTTGATTGTAGGCATGAATCCATCTCCCCAAATGTCATCTAGAAGCCAGAGTTTTACTTCCGGATGTTTATCAAAAAATTCTTCGATTCAGGCGTATTTCCATAAATGTACGAACTCAGTAGAGCTCTTGAAGAGATGTCAAACTGACTCTCCCCGTTCGAGCAACACATTCCAGTAGGTTGCATCGGAATTTATTTGCTTGACAATAACCGCATACTACATCAATCTTCCCAAATCAGAACATTGGGATGTGTTTGGTACCGTACTGGGGATCATAATTAAACGCCCCCAATCACTGGTTACCCTTTCGGAGTCTCCCTCTCGCCTGTTTTATCCTCACTCCAGATGTTTCAACGCGAGATTCCCTTTCGTCTGGTGTTTCCGCAATCCTCTATGTGGAAACTCTAATTCGCTGTTGTTCGACGTGAGCTTCGCTTTGCTCAGGTGGTTCTGTAGCCCTCGCTGTGTAAACTCTAATTCGCTCTTTTTAGACGCGAGATTCCTTTTGCTCTGGCGTTTCAGCAGCTTGGGACGTGAAAGCCCTGATCCGAACTTGTTCAAGGCGAGCATCGTGCTGTTCAGGTGTTTTAAATGCTCGCATCCATTTTCTTGTTTAGCTTTAAGATTTACTTGTCCTATTGATTTCCTTTATTCGTTGACATTTTTGGTGCTTTCTCCGATTCCATTGCAGTGATATCATCTGTATGATACTATTAACTGATGCGAGCTACACTGAACCCTTATATACTCCCCACGCAAGGGAATGGGTGAAGGCGGTGTGATTGGAAACTTCTAGAACACTCTGTTAGAATAATCGAAATTATTCAGTTTTTACCAAAAACAGATAGATGGTCTAGAACACACTGGAAAGTTGGACAAAAGTGAGTTAAATAATTGTAGTCGCTGGACGAAGATTCTAACCCGAGTTTAGAGACAGAACTTATTGTTTTGTATAGATGTCGATTTTCTTTGCACTGTACCATTAATTTGTGTCTGTTTAAAAGTTTATTTTCTCTTAATTTTTACATGTCTTTTGGGCCTAAATCTCTAGAAAAGCACGAGCAGCTAAAGTTATTAGAGCCCAAGAATCTGATGCTCATGCTGAAGAAAGAAGAAAAGACCAAGCTGAAATATAGTGTGCCCCAGTTAAACCTCCCCACTCCCCCCGCCAATTCCCTGCTCCTTCGTTAGTTTTCTGTTTTTAAGTACGTTGGAATCTGATTCTCTTCATGAGACGGGTTCGACGGTCTAATGTAATAGTGATTGCTTTCTGGTATTGTATGCCGACTCGATGTTGTTTTGCTACAAATCTTACTTTACTAACAGCTTTTCTGCATCCAATTCTGGCAATGTAATTCTAAGTTCACGCGTCGGAAGAGAAATTTCCACTGTGGCTAGATGCAAAGTCTCGCGCACACATCGTGTAGTGACCCTGTCAGCTGATCGACAACAGTGGACAGGGTAAAGTTCCACTGGAGCCGTGGATAAGGGTCGATCATAAACTGAACCATGGTTCTGATATGAATATTCATCATGGTCCCTACTGCAACGCCTGACAAGTTTTATGTATCAGTACATTCAGACACTAATGTAGTAAATCCCTATCCTATCCTGTGCTAAACCTCTTCATTTCTACATACCCCTTACAACCCACGTCCTCAATTATCTGCTTCATATATTCTAATCTCTGTCTACCTCTACAGTTCTTACCTTCGACTGTTCCCTCCACTAACAAATTAACCAATCCAGCATGTCTCAAAATATGACCTACCAGCCTGTCTCTTCTTCCTGTAAGCTTCTTCCATAAACTTCTTTTCTCACCCATCATTTCCAAAACTCGTTCATTTCTTACTTTGTCTGTCCACCTAATTTTCAGCATTCTTCTGTAGCACCACATTTCAAATGCTTCAAGTTTCTTTCTTTCCGGTATTCCTAAAGTCCATGTTTCGCTACCGTAAAGTGCTGTGCTCCACACATAGAGTTTTAAAAGTTCTTTCTAATTCCTAGATCAATATTTGAAACTAAAAGGTTTCTCTTTTTCATGAAGGCTCTTTTTGCTAGTGCTATTCTGCTTTTAACATCATTCCTGCTTCGGCCATCGGTTGTAATTTTGCTTCCCAAGTAACAGAACTCACTCACTTCTCCTATTGCATCAGATCCTATTTTTATATTTAATCTGCTAGTATTGGTATCATTTCTGCTACATTTCATCACTTTTGTTTACTTTGATTTATATTCAGTCCAAAATCTTCCTTCAGTATTTTGTTCATGCCATTCAATAACTTCTCAATATCCTCAGCCCTCTCTGCTAACAAGACAATGTCATCAGCAAATCGTAGCATACTGATTTTTTCTCCCTGAAAACTTATGCCACATGGAAATTTTTCTTTGACTTTCTTCATTGCTTCTTCTACATACAAGTTGAATATTAACGGGGATAGACTACAACCTTGTCTCACACCCTTTTTAACTGATGCATGTCTCTCGTGATTCTCTACTTTTATTACAGCCACTTGATTCTTATATAGTTTATAGAGTATTCTTCTATCTCGATACTTTAGACCTGACTTCTTTAAAATTTTGAACATCTTGTCCCACCTAACATTATCAAAAGCTTTTTCTAAATCAACAAATGCCATAAAAGTATCTTTGTTTTTCTTGATCCGCCCTTCAAGTATTAATCTTAAAGACAGAATTGCTTCCCTTGTACCGCGATTTTTCCTAAACCCAAACTGATCTTCACCTACTATCTCTTCTACTACCCTTTCCATCCTTCTGTATATTATTCTGGTCAGTAATTTTGAAGCATGTGATGTTAGACTAATGGTGCGATAATTCTCACATTTGTCGGCTTGTGCTTTCTTTGGAAGTGTGAAGATGATGATTTTTATTAAAATCAGTTGGAATTTCTCCTGTTTCATAACTTTTTGATATCAGCTTGAATAATCTTTCGATTCCTTCCTCTCCTAGAGATTTAAGAAGTTCTGCAGGGATCTCATCAATTCCAACTGCCTTATTTGCTTTCAAGTCATTCAGAGCTTTATTAAATTCTGTCCTCAAAACAGGATCTCCTAAGTCATCAATGTCGACATCGCCTTCCTTTTCCAATACACTATTGTTCAAGTCGTCCCCATCATACAGTTTCTCAATGTATTCCTTCCATCGGTTAGCTCTATCTTCTGAGCTTAAAAGAGGTTTCCCATCGCAGCTTTAATGTTCATACCTCTTTTCTTCATTTCTCCAAAATTCTGTTTGATCTTTCTATATGCAACATCTACTTTTCCTACGACCATTTCCTTTTCTACTTCTTCACACTTTTCTTGTAGCCATTTTTCTTTTGCTATTTTGCATTTCCTATTTATTTGATATCTAAATTGCCTGTATGCTGCTCTTTTCCTGCTTCATCCTGAGCATTTTTGTACCTTCTCCTCTGATCCATCAGCTCCAAAATTTCTTCTGTGATCCAAGGTTTTCGGGCAGCTTGTTCCCTAAAGCCTAATGTTTCTTTGCCAGCTTTCATTATTTCGGTCTTTAATGCATTCCATTCGTCCTCGGTTGAGCTCCTTTCACAGTTAATTCTTAGACCTAAGTCTACCATTTCTGCAAATTTTTCTCTGTGCTAGATTGTTTCAGTTTATTCACTTCCAGTCTGTTCTGCTTATACTGCTTCCTTATTCGCTTGAATTTCAGCCTGCACTTCATTACTATCAAATTATGGTCGAGTCTATGTCTGCTCCTGGGTACGCTTTACAGTCTAGAACTTGATTCCTGAATCTCTGTTTGACCATGATATAATCTAGCTGATATCTGCCTGTATCCCCAGGACGTTTCCAGGTGTATACTTCTTGCATGGTTCTTAAACAGTGTTTCGCCACTACTAGCTTATATCTTTCACAAAATTCTAACAACGTGCTTCCTCGCTTATTTCTTTCTCCTAGACCAAAACTTCCTACAGTATTCCGCTCTTTTCCTTCTCCCACTATCACATTCCTATCACCCATAATTATTAGGTTTTCCTCCCCTTCACACATTGGATTAATTCTTTAGCTTCAGCATATATTTTCTCTATTTCTTCGTCATCTTGCTGTGACGTTGGCAAATCACTTGTACTAACGTGGTTGGGGCGGGCTTAGTTTCTAACCTCATCAAACTAATCCTGTCACTAAATTGTTCATAATAACTCACCCATTTCCCTACCCTCTTATTCATTACAAATTGTACACCTGTGACTCCACTGACAGCTTTTGTGCTAATTATTATGTGTTCCCCAGACCAGAAATCCTGTGCATCCTTCCATTTAATCTCACTACCTGTAATCCCAACAATATCTAACTTAAGTTGTTCCATCTCATTTTTTAAGTTTCTAACCTACCTGCCCTATTCAGACTTCGAACATTCCACGCACCGACTAATAGAATATTTCTATCCATTCTGATGACTCCTTCCTGAGCAGTCCCAATTGGCGGACTATTTACCTCCGGAATATTTCACCCAGGAAGAAGCCATCATGATATATGTAATTTGAGAGGATTACAAGTCCTTGGGATATCCTTTGGATCTTTAATGCAGTGGTTTCCCGTTGCCTTCGGCATCCCATGCCATTGATCATTTCTGATTCATCCGCCTTTAGGGGCCATTTCCAATCCCAAGGGCAAGAGGGTGCCCTGAACCACTGTCCACCCTTCCGGCCTCCTTTCGGAGACTGTTGGCAAGCAG
Source organism: Vandiemenella viatica (assembly GCA_031002005.1). NCBI lineage: Eukaryota > Metazoa > Arthropoda > Insecta > Orthoptera > Morabidae > Vandiemenella > Vandiemenella viatica. The sequence goes on along the minus strand of JARYHS010008770.1, from coordinate 1,947 downwards.
TAGGTGACTCCTTATACCGGAAATCTTTCAGTCGCCAGAAACAGGGTGCACCATATGAAGGAGAGGTTGACATTTGTTTGGAAAAGGCTAGTATAATCTCTCCCAAACCCTTACACCCCGTTAAATGGTTAGGAGGCATCCATAAATTACATGAGGTGTTTTTCTGTATTTTGGACCCCCCCCCCCCCCAAACACACACACAGATTGCCCTTGCAACTTTTTGAGACCATTTTTTAGGTTTCACCCTCCCAAATACGCACTTTTCGACAAAATACCTCCTCTAAAATCAATTTTCACAACATTTGCAAACTTTTTTTTAGCTCTACAGTCCAACACAAATTGAAAATCTCACGTGTGATTTCCTTTGCCCCCCCCTCCCCATTTCACCTCGCGTAATTTATAGATGCCCCCCTTAGTGACCATTGGAGGACATATTTACAAATTTCAACAATAGTACTATTAAAAACCATGATATACTTCCATTACCACAGATGAGGATAAAATTATGTTGAACAAATACATTGTAACCTACAATTGTTTTACAAATTGTCACAACCTTTGTCATTTTGATCCAGGCTGCATTTCTACAAAGTAGCTATTATTGTCAGCTTTTGCAATATGACTTGTGGTGATGTGGAGTTTTTATGTTATGTGTATTACATATGGCTATTACATACACAGCCTGGTAGCTCAGTGGCTATGGTGTCTGACTGGACAAAGTGAAAAGCCTTTTTAGATTGTTTGCTGATGATGCGGTTATCTATAGGGAAGTAAGAAATTTGGCCGATTGCTTAGAAATTCAGCGTGATCTAGATGTTATTTTGGCTTGGTGCACTGAGTGGCAACTTACTCTAAATTGTAATAAGTGCAAGACAATGAGCATAACTAACAAAAAGAGTCCAATTGTTCAGAAATACGAGTTAAACAATACAGTTATTGATATGGTTGATTCTATGAAATATTTGGGAGTAACAGTACAAAGGAACATACACATTAATTCGTTAGTAGGTAGAGCAAATTCTAGGCTGCGATTCATAGGTCGAATCTTGAAAAATTGTAATGAACAAACAAAGGAGATAGCGTACAAATCTCTTGTGCGTCCACATTTGGATTATTGTTGTGCCATTTGGGACCCGTTTCGTAAGGGGTTGATCGAAAGTATAGAGAAAGTACAGAGAAGAGCCGCTCGATTCATAACCGCTTGCTACAGTCCTTATGAAAGCATCACATAACTGATTATAGACTAGGCTGGGAGTCTCTGGTAGATAGACACACGTTTCATTTAAACTTATTGGTAAACATGCGTATTCCCACTTTCACTTTTGAGTGTAGTGAAATACTTCTTCCACCAACTTATTTGAGTCAGAAGGACAGGAAAGATAAAATTAGAGAAATAAGGTGCCGGACTGATTCTTATAAGAATTCTTTTTTCCCTCATACCATTAGGGATTGGAATGCACAGCAAAGAGATTAGCTTTGGTGCTGAGCACCCTCTGCCACCCACAATTTTGTAAATTGCAGAGTAGATATGTAGATGCAGATGACTGGAGTTCAAAAGGTTGCCGGTTCGAATGCATGTCTCAGTGTGAATTTTAATAGACCTTAAACCAACCTTCACATCTAGCACAGCTTGCTGTGTAGTGTGAAGAATCCCAGGAAACTTTCATTCTTCGGAATCCACATTGAACTGTACATTCCCTTAACCCGTATAATTACCAGATTAGATTAGGTAAGGAGGAAAACAACTGGCCACATTACCTGCAATACCCGGCTAAGTAAACCCCAGTAGCAGTGCAATCACTGGGACTCATCAAGGAATTGTTGTTTTGGTCCGAAAATTGTTGCACATGTTCGTTGGGTGATATTATTTAATGTTGCTCACAGAGATGTAAAATGTATCGATCCTCACAACTTTCACTCGAAAAGTGCCGCAACGTAAGGTGGCAA
>JARYHS010008767.1:0-13232 GCA_031002005.1 Vandiemenella viatica | reverse complement strand
TGAGCTCCGTAGAACGACTATGAATAGCGTAGCGTTATAAGAATACGCCGAGGTTTTCGGCATGAAGAGTTCAGTGTAAACCATAGTATTCTTTCACTGTTGTTTCGAATGGAATATCTTTTGTCAGAAGTCGCTGGTGAGAATACATTACCTTGAGGCGTGTACAGCACAATAGACATCATCTAAAAAATTACGCTTCACCTAAATTATTCTTCGTCGACAACTATAAACAGTAATAATGAATAAATTACATTTCAGTTATTTGAAAAGGTTTTTAAGTAATAGTCTAAGAAGAAGCTGTATCAAATGCAGAAGGTATGTTGTCTATAGAGGTTTATATATTTCGATAATTGAAAGCTTTCTAAGAACTCGCCTACATTGGTAATTCTCACAAGAAATTATACATCTTCAATTAATTTTAATTAAGATTTTTCTTGCATGTGAGTGTTTCAAAAAATGTCATTCATTTCCACAAATACAAAAGTTATACAAATAAGTATTATTGTTTGATAGCACAATGTGTTTAATTCTGCCTAAATTTTGTGTTCAATTCAGGCACTGAAGCCTATAAACTGAAAAGTGTACTATCTGAAGGTCAATAAATATACTCGGATTAGAAGCACACGAAGACAGCCATACGGTTTCAATTACTGCAGTGCTGATGTCGAATAGCGCTGAAGTACTATGTATGTTTAATCTTAAATATGATTTGTAAATATTATAAGCATCTTACACACAAAAAATAGTGATCCCCGCCAAATTTCATGATAAGTTAAACGGTTTTAGAAAAGTTTAATATTCAATGTACGTAAAGAAACTCTTTGGTGGCCATTAGGAACATAAAAAGCATTAAATCTGAGAAAGAAATTCAGAAGTGAAAAAAATCCTCTGTTAAATGTCCCCGAAATATTGCTGCATCCTGCAATTCTGTAAAATCAGCAAATTTGTATAAATAATTGACATTACGCCTATGTAGTTGAATTTTTGTTTCTTTTTATTCCACCGTACGCATTTCACACAATTTTCAGGAGCAACTTCAGCATTATCTGTATGAGTTTGGAACATTTTCTTAGTTACATTTTATTACCGAGAGTGGTGGTGTAACGGTTAGCGTTCTGGCCTCGCATTCTGGAGGACGGCAGTTCGAATTCCCGTCCGGGCATCCAGATTTTGGTTTTCCATGGTTTCCCAAATCAATCCAGGCAAATTCCGGGATGCTTCCTTCAAAAGGCCATGGCCGAATTCCTTCACATTCCTTGCCCCCCATCCTTCCCGTCTCTAAAAACCTCGCTGTTAAGAGACGTTAAGAAAAAAATACATTTTATTATGAAAACAATATGAAGTACAATAAGATATCATAATTTTCTGTTTCATATTTGTTAAGTCTCAGCGTTAGTATTTGCTCTGACGCGTTGTTTTAAACTGTAAGGTGTTTGAATCTTTTCAAAGTTACTCTTTCATGAGAATTTCAACAATGCTATACCCAACTGATCTAATTTCGCAGTATTACTAAAAGATGTTGGTAATATCTTCATGTTTTAATGCTAGAACACATTGTATGTTTCAGTTTTTCAATCAAATTATGTTTTGTTTACGTTCAGGCATTATTGTGTGTTGAGTCCCTTCATTTTTCTGGTCTACTTTGTTTACACTTCTTTATGGTAGGGAATTTAAATAGTCTGTTTCTTGGTGAATATTTATTTCGTATTTAGCCTTGTGCAGTGTCAAATTGGTCAAATTCGTATATACGTTTATAACATATTTAGCTTAAATTCGCGCATTCTGAGATTGTTCCCGAAGCTGTTCTGTAAATGTAGAGTGGTTCGTGTATTTCAGTGCTCTTAAATGACCTTTGTACCTTGTTTCAATTGTCCGCATGTCTGGCCTATGTACTGTGCTTCATAGTTGCGACAAGTAATTCCATATACGCCTGAATTATCTATGGAATTATTCGGTCTAAGTACCATTATAAGTGCTTCCTTTTTTGTGTGATGTAAGCCAATACATATCATTTTTTTTTCATTTTTTTACTTGTCTGTGTGGTAGCTGTACATTTATAACTCTGTTGAATTCGGAATTCTAATTTTCTTTGTTTAGTGACGTTCTGTTCATTCGGTTGATCATGTGTCTTATTTCTGCTTTCTCGTGTGTTTGTGGCTCATCAAATTTTGAACTTATCGTTGTGTCTGTTGTGGTGGTTTTTCTGTATATTTGGAATTGATAATTATTTTGTGAAAAGTTATAAAAGGTTCGAGGAAGTTAAGTTTTCTTGTGCTTCTCTTTCCAATGACAATGTTTTTGCTTTTGTGTATATAATTGATATCTGGAAACCTGAGAATAATATTGTGAAGCTATATCCCGGCGATGGAACGTTGTTCAAATTACACTGAAGATAAACTTTGAGAAAAAAAAGTTTTCTTATAGCTTTACGTCAAGGTCATTAAAGGTGGAAAAGGAATGGGGGCAAGGAACAGGAAGGAATTCGGCCACGGCGTTTTTGAAGGAGGCATACCAGAATTTTCCAGGAATGATTTGAGAAAACGATGGAAAACCCAAATCTCGATGGCCCGACTGGGATTCGAACCCACGTCCTCCCGCTCACCCTCCACGCTCGGTAAACTTCGGAAATATTCCAACACGTTCCAGTCCCAAATTACGACAGTCTAAATACTGACAACGAGACGGACAAATATAAAGTACTAACACATGTAAGTAAAAGTAATACACGTTGTACTTCATATTGTTCCCATAGTTAAATTTAGCTAACAAACTGTAACAACGTCACACAGATAATGGATGAAGTTATTCCAGAAGACGGAGTAAACGCCTACAGTATAAAAAGAAATTTAAAAAATCACCTGCATTGGCGTACAATTAGTTGAATAAAACGATGAACTTGCGATTGTTGAAATGTCCCAAAACATTCAGTTGTCTGTCAAGCGAGAATTATATAATACTGTATAGTCTTGAACGTTGGTCACGGAGGTGCAGGAATATGGTGACAATATATGTATTAAAAATAAACTGCCGTGGAGTGTGGAGAAACCGCAGCCGATGTGGAAAAATTTACGCCATTGTAGTCGTGAAGGTAATACCGGTCGTGGCATTATTTTTTCAGAGTTGTCGCGTTAATTACAACAATTTTCCCACTGGGAAAGCCATCTATAAAAAGGTTTTATTTCGAAATAACGTACTACAATACAGTTTGTGTAGCAGTGGGATACAGACTGCCTCGGGCGAGGTAATACACAACATGGCTGTTTCAACACGGCTATACTTTAGTGTAGCCAGCTGCCCGTATTCAAAAATGTTTCGCTACACATTGGTAGTTTTTGCTGATCGGTTTTCCAAATGGCATAATTTTCGCATACAAATATCTTTTTAACTAATAGGATGGAATCTGTCCCGAAACAACGCAGTTAACAGAGAATAAAATAAATATGACAAACAAAATTAATGAAAACTAACTGCAATTGTTCTTATTATGACCATAGTATTCGTACCAAACGCAATACAATATAGTCTCAGGGAGATAACTTTGGGTTAACTGAATAGTAAACAGATCGAAAAAATTTGGATCGTCATTGAAATTTCAAGAACTTGAAAGCTGAAAATTTTATTTCTTGTATCACTTCTCAACCTCCTTTATCATCATCTAATACAAACAAAATCTTCAGCACAACTTTTACGTAACTATAAATAGTATATATTCTAAAACATTGTTCAAAACCAGTTTATCTTCGTTTTCTGAAAAATCTTCGACAGTTTCCATTTTCCAGTAAAGTAGTCAATGGGTAAGCGATTTTGGCTTTGCTTTATTCTTGAAGACAATTTATTATTTCTTGAATAATACTGATAATTTATTGCATTGCATTGTATATATTTCTTATGTTTCTATACTCAGTACCTAATCGATAGATCAGCAAGAATAATAAACGGTTGAGTGAAATTTAAGCTAAACGTTACTTAACAAATAGGAAAATTATCTGTAACAACAAATCAAATCCGAAATCGCTAAAGCCAATAGTAGTGTAAAGAGATGGAAAGAACTGGAAAATTAAAACCATTGAAGATGTTTCAGACAACTAAGCGAAAGTACTATTTATTATAAGTATCTTATTAATTACCCACAATTTAAGAACTTGGTAGTCAGCATTCAGTTGTATACTCATGTATGTTTTTCAGTTATTCACTACGTAAACGACACACGCAAACTCAGCACAACCTACTCGTGTTGTGCTTTGAACTCACGCATATACATTTCCCGCACACAAGCTGCGGGGAGCAAGTAGTGAGGTAGCAGTTACGTTAGAGCTTCTGCCCCTTCCGTTTCCTGTGTCTGCAGCACTGCATCACGTTGCTTGCCGCTGACAAGGATGGAAGGAGCGTCAGCTGTTGTAGGTGGCCCGGGGCCTGGGGGAGCGGAAGGTAGATCGGCTAAAGGGAGAGTGGCAAAAGCGTGAGCTGAATACGGGAACAGGCCACCAATAGGATGCCGGCAACTGACCTCTCTCCCAGTGGCAGCCACCCCAGTATCTGGGATAAAGCAGCGTGCGCAGTTACGAAACGATAATTATTATTATCGTGGTTGTTGGACTGTTAGAGAGATAATTGAAACACATTATTCGTTATCAATAAGTTTTATTTCTTAAAAGAACTTGTCGTTAATGTATGTCAATGAGAGCTTCTATTTATTATAGTTACAAATATTTTCATGAGACTTTGAATCGAAAGTGAAGATTTATTAAGATTCAGTTCAATTAAATTTCAGAAATATCATCTCGGTGCACATTTTATTTAGCAGTCTTTCTGAGTGAGTTACGTTGTTTGAAACCATAAGAGTGAGAACCACAACATATGAGTTCTCACTGTTACCCAATATAATGTAAAACAAATTTTCAACCTTCAAAGAACATTATGTAAATGTAATTTTGCATAGCTAATTATTTAATTCCACGTACGGTAAATGCACATTATCTATAAGAATCTGCAATAGATTGTAACGTATTTGATTTTGATATACAGGTTCCCTTATGTGCTCAAATGAATGCACTTTTCAGCACTGAAAGGTGAGCATAACATTTAATTGAATAATATTGTCTGATATAAGATTTTTGGTGTTGATTCAATTCATTTTGCCACTTGAAGTCCTGACCACGGTTATACCATTTGGCGTTTCAACATACTAATTCTTTTTCATAATTTTAATGTATTTTATTGCCCACCATTTAGCCGATAATAGCTTGGCTCCTGATGGTGGGAGGATTAACTAAAACTTACGATTATATTTACCAAACTGTAGGTAACACATCACACATTTATTAAATTATGAGAACTTTGTACTAATAAGGCATACGATTATTCTTGATATCGACTTATTTATTTTCTTAAGCTTACTCAATACATTCATCGAGCTTACAATAATAACAGAGAGTTGCTTTTCTTTTTTCATCTTAACATCTCTCTGCAATAATTCCAGACAAAACACTCTGGTAACGTGACCTACCCACACCAACGTGCATAGCTTGTACAAAGATAATCTATTATCATAAAAAATTAATAAAATAAACATATGTCAGATTCTACTGTTACCTGGCGTTGAGCATTATGCATGGAGTAGATCAGTGACATAATTATGTTATTGGTTGCAACTATTTTGACAGTACAAGTTTTTTACTTGCTTATGGTTTTAAAACTCGTCGAAGTCATCAGTTGCGGGTAAAGACTGGGGACAAGAAACATTATGCCTTTTGAATGAACCATGCTTGTATTCGCCTGGAGCCATTAGGGGGAACCATTAAAAACCAAATTCTAGATGGCCGAAGAGAGATTCGGACAAGCGTACTAAAAAATACCGGACTCAAAGGTTCACCGCTTACAGATCGGGTTGGTCAAAACGTTACAGTGTTTCGAAACTGCCCTAGTTTTTTTAGTAAATAGCATTCTAGTGATTTTAATTAATTCTCTACTCTGTAGGCAATACAAGATAAAGACAAGGCCGGAATCGAATCGAAAAACTGTGGCCTCTCCTCAGATTCTGTTCACCGTTGCCTGATGCGCGTCGAGTTCACACACTGGTAGTGCTTGTGGTTTCCAGTACAAGTTAGGCTACACCCTCTCTCCACGACGAGCTTTCGGAGTTGGTTAAACCACGACAGAGTGGAATTACTCAGAAACTTGAAACTCTGTTACTAACAAACTGATCTTCCCTTAGAGAATGCTAGTGGGAATTGTCGTATGCATTTAGATCAGTAGTCATATACAGGGTGATTCACGAAGATAAGCAAATTTTTTAATATGTTATTCTACAAGTAAAATTAAAGAAAAGCATTCATATAAACATAGGTCCGCAAATTTTCAGTTACGGAGTTACGGCTAATAAAAGATTTTGCCTGAAATTTAGCATTCTCGCTAATATGAAGTCATCGTAAAACTGTACTAGGTTACAGTAAAGCACGATTTCAATTTATTTTGTTGTTATTGATCTGGTGAATGTAATAAAACAAGTGCCTGACGTGTATCTGCAGTAGTTTTACAGAAATTCCAGAGAAGCAAAGAAATAATTTTGGAAAATTTGTAATTTATTAACTACATGACCCAATTTTTTTTAAAATAAAAATGCAGACAATTACAAAAAGTTTTCAACAGAAGTTGTAGAGAATTTAATTTTGGAAAATTATGGTAATAAAGTTGATCTCTGGAATTACTGGAAAACTACTGCAGATACATGTATGTGACTTGTTTTATTACATTCACCAGATCAATAGCAACAAAATAAATGAAAATCGTGCGTTACTGTAACCTCGTACAGTTTTGCGATGGCTTCATATTAGCGAGGTTGCTAAATTTCAAGCAAAATCTTTTATTAGCCGTAACTCCGTAACTAAACATTTGCGGACCTATGTTTACATGAATGTTTTTCTTTAGTTTTACTTGTAGAATAACATATTTTAAAATGTTATTTACATCTTTCTTCCTTCATATTGAACCAAAATCGATAAATGAGATATCATTTTAAATATTAAGTTCTCTGCTTTGATATCGTTATTAATTAAGAAAGGAAATTTTCGATATGCTACGCGAAATTGCCAAAATTACGAACAACCGAGGAAACAGGTATGCGATGGTTCAAAGTCATGCTAGTAGGCTTCGCTGACCGCATTACCGGTGGATAGCACAATTACACATCGAAATTATCACATCGGTCCTGATCGCATCACCGCTAGATACCTCTGATGACAAACAATTGTTGCTTCAGAATGAGACATTTCAGAGCCGAGTAGCAAGGCTTTGCTGGCGTCGTTAAGGAGTGTTCGCAGTACCACTAGATAGCAGCACGACATATCACAGAAATGTAAAAATGGGCGTGCCGCAGGGTAGCGTATTGGGACCATTGCTATTCATTATTCTAATGAATAATTGTGTTGATTGTTTACAATCTGAAATTAGATTGTTTGCAGATGACATAATCCTATATAAAAGGATCAAAATGGTCGAGGACTGTAAACAGTTGCCGGATGATCTGGACAAGATATCTAGTTGGGTTGGTAAACATGGGATGAACATAAATGCAAAGAAGAGTCAGCTTGTAGAAAACACTCTCGGGATTCTAGCCGCGTCAAATAAAAGTCGACTGGTGACGTTTCGAGAGCCGGCACTGCTCCCATTGTCAAGCCCTGCTTAACTAACTAAAACTGCCTAGCGGTAGTCTCTATATAGGGCTATCGGACGGGAGAGGAGGGGAACTCGCGCGGAGGGCGGGTCTGCTTGGTGACGTCATGTTCCTGTTGTTGTTATGCCCAAATATGGTCCGCTCCCATGTGTTTCGTAACGGGAGCGGACCATATTTGGGCATAACAACAACGGGAACATGACGTCACCAAGCAGACCCGCCCTCCGCGCGAGTTCCCCTCCTCTCCCGTCCGGTAGCCCTAAATAGAGACTACCGCTAGGCAGTTTTAGTTAGTTAAGCAGGGCTTGACAATGGGAGCAGTGCCGGCTCTCGAAACGTCGCCAGTCGACTTTTATTTGACGCGGCTAGAATCCCGAGAGTGTTTTCTACAGTGCTGCCGCCGCAAAAACGTTCACAGTTATTTAAGAGTCAGCTTATTAGATACACAAATAAAAAAACAAAAGGTTAATTAGGAATGTAAGAGGGGAAAGAATTTCTTGCTGAAGACTTGAAATGTAAATATCTTGGCATTACATTTGATAACAAGCTTAACTGGGCAGGACACATTGGACAGGTGGTAGGAAAAGGTTTCAAAATTCTGCACTTGTTGGAGAGAGTGATGAGGGGATGCACGAGAGAAGTAAAGGAATTGGGTTACAAAACTTTGGTGAGACCATTGCTCGAATATGGTAGTGTAGTATCGGACCCACATTTTGAGTATCAAATACAGGAGTTGGAGAAGGTGCAAAGAAGGGCTGCTAGATTTGTTTCTGTAAATTATCGCTTAATGCAATCAGTGCCAGATATGATAAAGGAGCTGGAATGGGATTCATTGCAAGACAGGAGCAGGATGAGGAGGGTCATGGGAGTGTACAGGGAATATACTGGTTATGAGGCATGGAAAGATATTGGAATAGGTATGAAAGGTAGTGCATGGAAGGGATAAGATGACCATGACCACAAGCTGGCACTCGATTTCAGGCACAATGGATTGGGAAGATTCTCTTTCTTTGGGTAAGAGTGTCAGGGATTGGAATGAGTTACCAAGTGAAATGATGTATAACTTCCCGAAAACGTTAAAAGAATTTAAAGTTGAAATTTGTAGATGGTAAATGTAGGTGGGTGCAGGATAGGGGGAAGATGGGTGTGAAGGGAAATTGCCACAGGAGCGTATGCTCCATTGCAATTAAATTAAATTTTAAAAAAATTAAAAGATATTGATAAACTGTGTGTGTTTTCTAGAGTAAGGCGCTCTTTGTATATTTTATTTTCTGTTACGGAAACATTTAATCATTTCTCATTGTTTCATAAGACGTTGTGTTTTTATACGTTCCTATTTCAGTTGAAAAATAAACAATTGTTTCAAATGAGCCAGTCTTCCTTTTATCCTAGTACTAACCATCAACCTAGCTATTCATCGTATATCAATCACGAAATTTTCACGTTGGTCACCTAGCTGGTGAATATTTTCAAACCGTTGTTTTAAAAAGTTGCAATTTATCAATTTTGTACTGCTTGGGTATAAGAAATTACCAGCCGGCCAGTTAGAAACTAGAAATGCCTTAGCAGTTGAATCGCGCTCCTTTTCGTCAGGTAGCCGGCGAAGCAAGCAGCTTGAGTCGTAAATCCTTGAAAAGAACTCATTCGTCCGTGCGGCGAGGGCAGTTAATTTTACTACGAGTCCCGAGGGCTCCGGGGAGTTTCATGCACTAGCAAACTGTTTCCGACTGGCAGTTGGCCCACAAAGAGGCAGAATCTGAGGTATGGACGCCGGCTGGAGAAGGCCATGAAATATAACCCGAGCAAAGTTCCCTCATACCGGCCTCTAGAATATGCAAAGACTTTATAGTCCATCACTGAATATAGCCGACATATCATGTACAATGGGGAATAAAGGGAAATTTTTTCCGTATGACCAAGAGAAAAATTATACTCCCTGTCGTTATTTTTTAGTCATTTACCCAAGGACAAAACAGATACAGAATCTTGTTTGCCAACGATTATAGTGATTTGGAATACATGATATTATACAGTAGAATTATTATAATCTGTTTAAAAGCTGGCCTTTCCTTAGGAGACAATAACTTGTTGGATTTCAGATTTTCCTTTTTCTCTGTCAGGTTTATTTCGTGAAAGATACCCAAGAGGCCATAAACGTCATGCGAGCGCTTTTCAGTACTTGTTTTACTGTGTTTGTTATTATCAAGTGACTTATTACGAATCCTCTGAACATTTTGAAACGCAGGGTATTTAATCATAACGATATTAATGTTACGTTTTTATCTAAGGCTCCCCTGATTCGTAGCGCATCTCAATTTTTTATGTCATACTATGTAGACGCTGATAGCTGCCATCTGTCGAACACGGAAGTTAAGGCTGAACGTTCACCTCCTCACTATGCTTATGAAATATCACTAATTTAAACCATTAAATGTTATATATTAATATTAGCTGTAGTTAAAAATTCCTTCACAGGAAACTTCAGAGTCATGAATTAAGATTTTACACTTTTATAAATCGATTTAGATGATTAATTACACCTTGTTTCGTGTATGATAGACTTTCTTGGAAATTACCAACACATGTCTTTAGTCTCACGCTGCTTCACTGTGCTTTGTTCACAATGTAATACGTACGTTTATAATATTATTACTATACAGTAAATTTCAACAAAAAAGTTGTAAGTATAAGGAACTCTGATTCATTTCACGATTTCAATAATTGGAATTTATACGATTTTTTCAACAATTTTAACGAAAAAGAACATTTTAGAATGAGTGACAGTATAATTACGCAAGAGTTTTATCTACGTTTGTATGTATACCTGCACTGTTTTTTCTGGCTTTGATTTTTGTGCTACTTGTTTTTATCTAGAAATTTCCTTTTATCTTAAAAAAAATTGTGCCTGTGCTGACGAGGCGTTGTCACAATGCGTTCAGTTCTCTACAAATTCAACGGTTGTTTTGTAAGATAATGGATGTCTCCTATGATTTTTTTAAAGTGTAGAACCTTATTTAAACGAAAAAACGTTTAGTAAAAGAAATTAATTGGGGTACAGAATAGAAAAATCAGAAGGAATTTGCTAATTAAATTATATGCTTATTGTATTCTCTCGTACAGTTAAATCTAATTAATAAAAAATACATTCATACTCCATCACCACACTAACTGTTTTCCAGTATTTTGAATTTCATCGACTTCGCACAGTTTCCCTGATAAAATTATGACACAGGAAATGTGTTTTCACACTGTCTAACCAGTTTTACTGATATAATTGTTTGTTTCCTGAATCGTTTGGATGCCATTTCTGAACGGTTCCCACCATCTGTTAGCGGCTTACTGTCTAACACACCAAGATCCTCATTCGTTTTGAAGCTAATACTCTGATTCTTTCACATCTTCTTAGATGATTTAATATATTTTGTTCACAAACTGTCGTACAATTTTAGCGAAAGCTTCGTGAAATTACACATTACATAAGCTGTTAATTACTAACATTAGTTGTGTTCTATTGGTAACTGTTATACAATTAAACCAATGTTGTGCTACTCGTTACTGTGGCTGTCGTCACAGACCTGGTTTCAGATACCTTCATTCCAAAATAAAAATTAAGATTTGGCTTATCTATAGAACATATTACCTAACTGATTGTTTTGCTTTGACCTCCCATCCTAAAAGCAGTATTTTGCTACAGTCATCAAATTGTTGTAAGCTATGAAAAATTCGCTTCGTCTGTTTATAGAAGCGTCAAGTCCGAAAAGATCTAACGCTTTCGTATGGCTTATAACTCTTTGTGGCAAAGTGTGCTGCTTACTTCTAGACTTATTGAACTTCCTCTGGTAAATATAATTAATTACAATCCCATACCCAACCTAAACAATTCATAATTACAACTTATCATTTACGAGCAAAGTTGGGAGTTATTGATGGAATAAAACTGTAATAACTTTACAAACTTTTCAAGCAAAAAGCGAGTTTTTAAAATCAACAAATTCAAAAAGAAAATAAAAACATTTGCATTATATATCGTAAATTGGTCATCCTTCCGCAGATGCTTGTTAAACAATTGTAAATAAAAACACCGTCTGTTAGCAACTGGTTTTTAAATCATATAAACTCACATAGGAAATGCTTGACGAGGCTACATGAATTAAAAACCAGTTGCCGACAGACGGTGTTTTCATTTACAACCATTTACATTATTCACAAATGTTGAGTGCAATAGAAACCACCTATATAACAATGAAAAATAACTTACCTAGCTCTACAGTTTAGATAAACATGAAGATAGTCAAATAAGACCACCGATTCGATTAGCCCCTTGGAATGTCTCTAGAAGTTTATACAGTATCATACACAATTAATTCAGATGTACAGCGTAAAGAGCAGACAAAAATTGTATTTCTCATATGACTTTATTTATTTCAGATGAAATACATCTTTTAAATTTAATGTTAATTAAATAAATCACGAAAATTTGTATAAAGTTTATCTAAAACATACATTTTTTGCATGTGTGATGTCACCGCACTGCATTCGTAATTTTTTTCATATCCATGGAAGGACACGTTGGGTAGAGTCTCCTTTAGATTTATAGAAAATGATGTTCCAATATTTTCATAAACTTGTATAAATATCTGTGACTCATATTTTTAATATCATACTGAGAGGTATATTAACACCGACCGCTCAAATAATTACTGCTTTCTGATTTTAAACAAAAAAAATGTGTTTAGATATTATCTCAAATATATGACTTTTTCTCACGATGGAAAAAAAAAATCTTGAATAATTTAAGAGAATCCAATAAAATGGTCCACTGTTTTTAATCTACTCCTACAAGAAACACCTGGAAAAATAGGCCACACTAATCGAAACGCCATATCATACAGGATCAAAGCCGTTCAGGGTTACATTTGTATCCTCACACAATCGTGATAAAGGTGAACAAAGTATCGGTTTATTGCCGTTAGGATTCTTGGTCTTAAAGCGCAATTTAAATGCAAATGGGATTTCCCGTGAGTAAAGACAGAGTCCCGCTATGGCTCTGCGTCTCGCGATAGATACCGTCCTAGAGCGAAGAAAGAAGCGGAGTGTCATTTACCCTGCTTATCAGAGCATCCATGACGTCGGTAAACAGCGCAGATCCATAGCTTTAATACGCTTTCAAAGACAAAAAAGTAGACACTCGCAGATAAGGGATAGCTATGACCTCGTTCACTAAAGAACTAGAAATGTAGTGAGCAACATGTAACATATTATTCGTTTAACTCTAGATACTGCTAAACATGTTGTGTTATATTTTATCTTTTCTGATCGCTTCTACGTCTATATTTTATGAGCTGAAGTTAAATAAATACACAATTGTATACGTTTGCATTCCGCATCATAGAAAATCTTCCTGTTTAACATAAAACAATGTTCGACAGTATGTATGCATAATTATGATTGACCGGGGGGAAATTCGAGTTAAAACCTTTATCGTTGTGATTGATTATACAATGGGTACAACTCGACACAAAATTAAATCCATGTGTGCCACGAAGGCCAGATGTTTCCC
>JARYHS010008766.1:0-15049 GCA_031002005.1 Vandiemenella viatica | reverse complement strand
TAAATTCAAAACTATAAAAACTTCTTGGAATGACATTTAGTGCACATTTAAGCGTATCCATCTAAATCATTTCATCATTTTGTGTGTTCACTATTTAAATTTGGTCTATTATTATTTTTAAATTTCACGCAAATAGGTATTACTTCTTTTCTGTCTCTCTCTCCGACCTATTAATGTTCTATATCGAGGCATAATGGAAGTAGGTGCAAATATGTGAATAATAAAAAAAAAATCCATAATGAAATTACTGAAATTCAAAAATGAAAAGACCCGTAACCAAAGTTTAACCATTTAAATAATAAAAAGACCATATACTATCTGGCAGAATCGCGACATTCCTCCTTTTATAACTTCAAAGATTAATCTCTACTTTATGCCACTCTTTTGTTTCATCACAGACTACAGAGCATCTCATTGCTGGGAATACACGTGAGCTAGTTGGCTCCGATCCGATTTCACGCATACACGTTCGCGAATTTATTTTTAATGTTTGTAACATGTATTAACTAATGGTTATTATTTTTTTTTCTTTACTGTTGACCAAAGACCACAGACATTGGCAGAATCTCTATGTGTCGTTGACACTAAAAAAACAATTGAATGTAAACAACGAATGTATTATTTCATTTAATTTAATGTATTTGTAACACATGTTATATATAGATTTTAGATTTCTGCACTTCTTCTCCATATAATCTTTAACAATCTCAAGTCTCACATTTTTCGATGCGCGCAATATTTTTAAAAGGGGATCCGAAGCTTTCGCTTAGCGTATTAATATATAGATAGATACGTTAAAAACACCTACATCTTAAGAATGAAAAAAATTATTACCATCTTAACATTCAGTAACTAATTCATACATGTTCCCGTTGCATCGCGCTTTTGATGTTCCAATATAAATGTGTAAAATGGTGTTAATGCATCTTATAGTATGTGATTATTTTCAGTGAATTATCTGCCTTTATTTTGTGCTTGTGCCTTTGTATCGCTATTTATACACCTGCAATCAATACGATCTGCGTACCGCAGAACTTGTCGTAACATAGATGAAACTCAGCCGGCTGAAGAGACTCCCACACCACATGTATGAAATTCGAGACTTGACAACCGCAATAATGGTAGAACAACTGAAACAAGATTAAACGCGGTATTATTTTAGTTTGTATCACTCCTTGGCTGACCTAAATCGTGTAAAACTTTGACTATCTAAAAAATTGTCTCTACATACCAGAATGTATCTTGCCTTTCTGTAACGCTTTTACTTATCACTCTATATATTCGATGTTTATAAGTTATTTGTCGTGTGCGTAAATGTTGCTTGCAAGACTTTTTAATCGAATGGTGCCGCTGATAATATTTTTTCATAATACTGGCAAAAAGTGTGATGCGCTCAGTTTGACCAACGGATTTCTATTACACGAATTACTGTTTTCGTGACTATGGAATTCTTTCCGTTAAAACAGTTTTAGATTAACCCCATGGCTTCCCGTATTACCTGTAAATGTAAAAGACTGATCAATCGATAACTAATCTACATTAATCTATAAGTATTTTTTACGAGTGCTCCTATTAAGCAGCGGAAGAGCTAAATATGGAATCAAATTTAAATGTACACAAAACTTTTTAACTACCTAACATTGTATGCTACAATTAAACTATTCACGATAAATACTTTCATACAGATCTCGTTAAATCATGAAGACCCGAATAACCGCTTTGTTGGATGACTATGAGTCAGAACAATTGAGGCTGGATTTACCTCCATTGATTTACATTTCACTTTGAATAAGAAGTTCCTTTTTGTATTCAGTTTTTCATATCAATGATATGATTCTCTTCTGTCCACCCACATGGTTCTTGCAGGAACTTTTTTTGCTTGCGCTTCAACGTTCCCTCTCAAATAGGAGGTGTAACGAACCTGTTATTTTCTTTCGTAAATTTACAAATTCTTCCTTCCCCTTCATATGTAATTGGAAATTACATTAATAAATTATTTTCGAAATGGAAGAAGACAATATGAATATGGCCAATCCTGTGACAATATCAGATTCATACTAAACATGAATAAACATTTCATTGAGCTGATACTAATAACAGGAAATAAACTAATGTCTATTTCAACTGTAATCAGTTATATTGTTTCCCCGCATGCAACTACCCGAGCAAAATAAAAATAACACATTTTTTATTATTTTTATACAATTCTGGTATTTTGAAGTACAAATTCCTACCCCTGTCGTAGGAATGTTCGTTTGTGAATTTTACAGTAGTTCCCGGACTTCAATGGGACTACTGAAATAAATGTAAAATATTTTGACTAAACAATTAAGAATTTCCTTAAATACAGTATATGAAGCAACGGATTAAGGAAATTAGAACTGAAAACAAACACATCAGAACTGAATCTTCTTTTTAGACAGTGTGTCCTTATGTTATCGATTAAAAAAACAGGTGAATACACGATTAAAAGCAGGCAGTTTTCAAGAACTCCATATGGAATCTACAAAATGAAATGCTATATTCTTTCGCTAACTACCGTAGCAAACAAAAGTCTGATTTTGCTTTGCGGCTCATTTCATAATCAACGTCGCACTTTTCCGGAACAAATAGCTCAAAACTTATTAATCACAACCAGTTTATATAAGCACCGGTAAAACTGTTATCGCACAAAAAATTGATTCAGAGATTTAAATGTATCTTTTCATAACATACACACTCATGCCGACCTGCTGTTGTTTTGATTATGAGCAATGTTATAATGTGCGTCTGCCTGAATTTACTATAGCTTTGAAATAGGCACTATAAACCACTGCCAGGTGAGTATTACTTACTTTCTCTTCATGGATAGGCCAAAAGACTTTTCCGACATGTAATTTCAACCATCTCTTCATGGGTCTACCAACATCCCTTCATCCTGTAGGATGATACTGCAGGGCAAGTTTCGAAAATCTTAGAACGTGAGGAAACATTCATTTGTTGCGTTATTTCTTCATTCCTCCTTCTATCATTCAGGGAATATCCTTTTCCTGATCTTAGGAACTTCATATCGGATGAATGAATTATATTTTTGTACTGTACTTCATTTACCCACGTTTCACTGTCATACATCAGAGTCGGTACTGTCATTGTTTTATAAAATTTGAGTTGTCTCCTCCGGGGCTCAACATTTCAGTGTTCTTTCAATTGTTCCACTTGTGTTTTGAAATCGGTGAAGTTTCCCCTTCACTTCGTTATCTTCACTAAATGATAGTTTACAACCGAGATAGGTAAAGCTTCAGACTGGTTCCATTGGATGATTGTCAATCACTGTTTTGACTCTGATTGGATATTTCCCTTGTCATGCCACAACTTTTGTTTTTGTATGAAACAGCTGCAAATAGTTATTTTTACTAATAATTTTTAATATGTGTTTTGATTTTTTGAATGAATCTTAGTTCTCCTGTGCGGTAAATTGATCATATTCAAATAGTAAGTGTTTATATACGCTCTGCTACTTATCTATATTCCAGGAGTGACATTTTCCTTCCATTTCCTAATTAAGTCATATATATTTTAAAGAGAGGCTTCAATCTTCCGCACTCCTTCGTTAATTTTGAGTGAGTATTACTAACGAAAATATAGCGAAATTTCTTGTAATTTTTTGCCGACATGTGGGGAATCTATCAAATTTGGATAATTTGTTCGTAATGCTTTTTACTTAGGTTTTTGAGGGTTTTTTTTAATAATAAGTAGAGAAAATACCAATATTAGCGTACTGTGGCAATGAAAGTATGAAAAGCAGTACGAATAGAACTGATAAAGTCAAAGAAATAGATTAAATGTTGAATAGTAGAACTGACATATCATTATTAAAACGTGAATACAAATCTAATTGAACTATTTCATTTTATTTTCATCACTTTTCTAGGTTTTTCATTCAGACCATTGCACTACCAGAATCTGTAATATTTTCGTTAATTTATGCCAAATTATTTTGCTAAATTTGAATGAGGCATAAGAGTTCAAGAAGAAAAAAAAATCAGTATGGTACGATTTGCTGATGACATTGTCTTGTTAGCAGTACAGGCTGAGGATATTTGAGAAGTTACTGAATGACTTGAACAAAATACTGAAGGGAGAGTTTGAACTAAATGTAAACCAAAGCAATATAATGCAAGTGATGAAATTTACTAGAAATGAGATCAGTAATAGTGGATTAAACATAAAAATAGGATCGGATGGGATAGAAGAAATAAATGAATTCTGCTACTTAGGAAGTAAAATTACAACTGATGGCCGAAGCAGGTATGATTTTTAAAACTGAATAGCACTCGCGAAAAGAGCTTTCATGAAAGAGAGGAATCTTTTAGTTTCAAATATTGATCTTAGACCCAGAAATAAATTGTTAAAACTCTATGTGTGGAGTACAACATTTTGTGGCCGCTAAGTATGGACTTTCTGGAATACCAGAAAACAAGAAAATTGAAGCATTTGAAATGTGGTGCCATAGAAGGATGCTGAAAATGAAGTGGACAGATAAAGTATGGATTTTACGACTTTTGGAAATGATGGATGGGAAAAGAAGCTTGCGGAAGAGTCTCACAGAAAGCCATGCGAGATTGGTTAATTCCTTAGTGGAGGGAACAGTGGAAGGAGAGACTGTAGAAGTAAACAACGATTGGAACATATAAAGCAGATAATTTTAGATGTAGGTCGTAAGGTGTATGCAGAGATGTAGATGTCAATACAAGATAGGAAAGGATGGAGGATTGCATCAGACCAGCCGCGAGACTGATGAAACAAAAAAATTTCATTCGTATTTCCAGATTAGTTCATAAAATGCAAGTGTTACATTTATAATTTTTCCCATATGAAGATAAGGAGGTTACCTAGTAACAGCACAGCACATTACATAGAAAATACATACACAGTAATATAATAAAAGATTGTGTGAATTAGTTTATTTGTTAGAGGGTGCATGTGTCAGAGAGGGAGTTGTAGTGAGAGAGATCGCCGCAAGTCAGAGGGGATTGCTTGGAACTCGTCCCCCGTGTTCGTTTGGCACACCCGCCCTCTGACGTCACTCCCTTGGCGCACGCACAATGGTGAGGTGAGGCGCGGCCGGGCCAGGGCATGACCGCACGCTCAGGTCGATAGCGTCTGCTCGGAAACGGGAGCACACGCCTCTATTTACCACTAAACACCGTTTAAGAGAGCGCAAAGAGCGCCCTCCGGACGCGTCAGGATGAGAAAACTGCATGGAAAAATTTAGGGGCCCATCAGTGAAATATAAGGGTAAGTAGCTGTACTTTGACCTTTATTACCCGTCAACAAACAAGAATAATTAATGCCGCAGCATTCATGATACCCTACGCTTTATACCTTAATAGAAGTCGTCAGATACCCTTCCATTACATATTAATTAACTGCTCCTGCAGGAATTAATTGCTATGAGCTTCGCGATTATTGACGATTTCCTACTACAAGTCTTTGGACGTATTCAAGGCCCTTTTACACCGTCTCTCGACGCAGTATAGAATGGAGATTATCATTTATACACTGTCAATTATAACATGAGGTCAGGTGAATACTTCTAATTAAAGATTAATTCGCGCTTTGTATATCCTCCGCGGTAACAACCTCACTCTTTCTTTGCTCGACTTAAACTCTACTCTTTGGCCGCGCCAGTTGGACCAAAGAGTCTTGTAACTTAAAAATACCCGAGGACATTACAATTATTACTAGTCTGTCGAATTTGCGAGCAATTACATTATTCAAATTATTACATTTCATTCACATAATACACTAGCCTCGTACCCGCGACTTCGTAAGCGTGGATTAAGAATTTTTTTGCCAGAATTAAATATAAAAAGTTTGTTGGTAACGAAGGATTGTCCCAAACAATATCGAGTCGGCATAATACAGGAAAACCATCACTATATCATTCTACCGTCGAACCTGCCTCTTGAAGAGAATCAATTTCGACATATTTCTGTCACTATTCGATAAGATTTCAAAATTTCGTGACTACAACTATTAATCATACTGGAAAAAATATCCCGTGCCCTTCATACAGCTTTCCTTATAAAATTCCATCACAACGATATAGCCATATAGTCGTCAAAACGTAACAAAAAGACAGAGACTTACTTCCGTATTTAATAGTATTACTGTGGTTCACACTCACACACTGACTGCGAACAACACCTGAGGGATCATTATAACGTAAAAAAGTGTACACTACAAAATTGCAAGACTACCTACGATTTGCCTCGCATTGCACCCCTAACTTTATAATATCTACAGTTTAACATTCATTCCAAATAACCTACGGCCCAGGCCTGACTCTTACGATGAAAACAATTTTTTTTAAATCTTGGCCTCCACGGAGACTTGAACCGGAGACCACAACGTTCGTAAGCAAGCTCTTTAGCCACTGAGCTGCCAGTTCACTACACGGAAACATGGTCTGGAGACGTCCACATCCAACGTGTCTGTCTATCGCCGTATTTCGAAGTTATGACACCACATGTTTTTTATACAGATATTATTTCAACCAAATGTAGACAGTATTTTCTCCTTGTTTCAAAGGATAAGTGTGCAAAGTTTCATCGAGATGGATGAAAACTGTGATTTGTATGAGACAAACAAACAAAACATACATTCATCTTTATATATAAGATTGACCATTTATTTAATAAGAATTATTTTACAGAAACTATTTCCTGTACAATTGAGATGGTAGCATATATGATACACCCTGTGCAACTCATACCCCTCTATTTCATTCACCTGGGACCACGACTGACTACGAATTGTTAGCTTTTTGGTCGTTTTTGGGGCTTAGTAAACAGGTGTTTCCCACAGTATTACAGTCATTTACGTACCACGTCTTTTTGTTCTTTCGCCTACAGCTTTCATAATCCTCTTCACCATAATAGATTCGAGTATATTCAGGTCGCCAGTCTGATTAGCTATGTTAAATCAATAATAGAATTAATCAAAGTCAGAGGACAATACGTGAGTTAGATAGCTCTCGCACATATCACAGCTCACAAAAGGCTTTATTCCACTTCGCATACACTAACCAAAAGCTAGCTACCAGACATTATAGTTTCATCACCGAAGTTAACAGGTTTCGTGCATAAAATTCGAAAAATAGGTAAGTAGTAGCTCCAATAAAGTTCACTAAAACAGTTTGTGCTATGAAGTTCTGTTCACAGACTTCACAAGATCGTCGACCGCAAGTTATATTCTCTCGCAATTATGTCCGATGTTCCACACAAGGCAAGATCACTCTACACACTCTGTTTCACTCAGCGTACCGGCGGTTATATCGCGGTGTTAATGGATTGCAGTACACACGTTTAAAACTCTAACACTCGAGACCGTCCCAATGTATTGGTGCGGTCTGCTGCCTGACTCAACTTCAGAGATATTGCCGCATGAAACGCCAGTGTACCGTCTGCCAGCATGGCGCAGCGGGTAAGCGTCACGAATTGCTGGTACCGAAGGTCGCCGGTTCAATCCCGCCCACTGGACAAAAATTATTAATTCTGTTTATTATTTCCAGAAGATTCTACATGTTTCCTAAGGTCACTTGTAACTTCCTACACATTTCATTGTTAACTACTCTTGTAATCTCTAGTACGTTCTATCTGTGTATAAATAGAAGAGCATTCTGCCAAGAGGCAGTCAGTGCTGCGTGTATGTTTGAGTTCTCAATAAACCTGTTCTCAGTTTAAGTGCTGTGTTCATTGACAAGTAACCTTCGAATTCACACCTGCCCCGGTTCAACGAGACATAGTTTGGTGGAGACGCCGGGTACCCCTGTGCAACAGCTGCATCGTCGTGGCTCCGATTAGGCAACGTAAAAGTCGCCGCCTACACGGACTGGAACCGGACTACAAAGGATATACTCAGTACGTCCTTCCGAAAGTCCGCGTCATTAGGAAACCCATGGCGGCAAGCCAGCTGCACATTCGACACCCATCGGTGTTCTCTGGAGACGCTGGACAGGATCCTAACAAATGGCTAAAAGGGTTCGACCGAGTCGCCAAGTACAACAGGTGGGATCATACCATGTGCTTGGCAAATGTTTATTTCTATCTGGACGGAACCGCCCAGCAGTGGTTCGAGAACAACGAAGAAAAACTGAATAACTGGAAATGTTCCAGACGGAACTTAAGAAAACGTTTGGGGACCACCAGCGACAAATCCGCTCGGCGGAAGACACAACTGAAGAACCGGGCCCAACGACATGGGGAGCCGACGCAATCTTACATACAGGATGTTTTGGCCCTATGCAACGTAGTCAACCCGAATATGACTGAAGCCGACAAAATCACGCACCTAATGAAAGGTATTGCAGAAGACATGTACCAAGCTCTTCTGATAAAAGACGTCGCTACGACGGAAGAGTTCATCAAGTGGTGCCAGCGGATTGAGGAGATGCAACAAAGGAGGGTTGGGCGAAAGAAGTATGACAGACTTCCCAACGTAGTCCCTATGGCAGTTGTGGAAGACCAGCACGACTTTGCGTCTCTCATACGACAAATTGTGAGAGAAGAATTACAACAGTTCATGGCAGCTGGGACTCTTGAACGATGTGAGCATCAGATCATGGCCATGGATGTAAGCCCAGTGGGTCATGAAGGAGCCGACGCGGCGGAAAAAGAGGTATTTCAGACAATAGCTCCTGTCTGCCGAGCCAATCGCACTCGACGTGAAGAATGGCCTCGCCCTGATATGACGTATGCTGCAGCTGCCAAACGGCAGCCTAGGAACCGGCCGACACGGCCACAACCAAATCCTCCGGCACCTATGACGTCCCGCAGACGAACGGACGTCTGGAGGACAGAAGACAACGCGCCAGTATGTTTCCACTGTGGGCGCCCCTGGACATGTCGTACGCTACTGCAGAGAGAGAAGACGAGTATTTGACGATTATTTTGCCGCAAGACGTCCGCCATCAGAACAGTTCTACCCCAGGCAGCCACCCGCTGACGAGTTCGGTCGACCTACGGGAAGAAGCCCATCGCCGTACCCTAGACGAGGTCGATCCCCGACGCGCCGCTGCCGTTCATCGTCGCCGGACAGAGCTACCAGCCGCTCCCCTAGCCGCCGCACGCAGGAAAACTAAGCAAGGCGACCATCTACGGAGGTGAGGCCGCCGCAGATGAAAATCCTCCATGGATGACAGTCACTAAGATGTCGGGAAATCTCATCAACGTTATAATCGACGGCCAACCTGTCCGGGCGCTGGTTGATTCAGGAGCTTCTTTCTCCGTATTGTCGGACAATTATCGTCGCACACTAAAGAAGACAATGTTCCGTGATACGGGGGCAACTGTGCTAAAGGTCGCAAATGGAAAGTACGTCCAGCCAGCTGGAGCTTGTGTCGCGAGAATAACCATCAACAACAGGACCCAGCCAGTTGAATTTGTCATTTTAACAGAATGTAGTCATAATGTCATCCTTGGATGGGACTTCCTTAAGGCATCCCAAGCTGTCATTGACTGTGGAACATCTGAGCTGCAAATTGAAGAAGTCGTTGCGACGGGTACACGTAACACAGAATCTTCTGGGAAGTTATTCGCCGTTGACAACGTGACAATCCCGCCGTTCGCAATGAGAAGAGTCCCAGTCAAAAACACGGACGACCGCAACCTTGAAGTGCTTGTCGATAGTAGAAAGTTTATTAGGCTCACGAAAGAAATCTACATACCAGCGGCTATCATAAGCATTATCGGTGGTCGAGGAGACATTTGGATCACCAACTGTCACGAGCAGTCACAAATTATCCCCAAGGGAATGTGCATAGGGACAGCTGAACCAGTCCAGGAGGGCGAGCTCAACGTCATTAACGAAGATCCATGCTCTGTTACTAGTACCGACAACACGCTGGAGGAAACAACTATGGAACTGCCAATAGGGTCCGGCCTGACCAAGGAACAACACCACCGGGTGTTAGCTATACTACGCCAATTCTCTGGTGTATTCACACCCCAGCAAAAAAAGGTCAGACGAAACGGCCCACGATAAAGCATCGTATCAATACTGGGGATCATCCGCCCATTAGCCAGCGCTCGTACCGATTGTCACCAGTCGAAAGGCGAATAATTCGAGAGGAAGTGGAGAAGATGTTGCATAATGACATTATTCAACCTTCGGAGAGTCCTTGGTCATCTCCGGTGGTCCTCGTAAAGAAGAAGGATGGTACGTGGCGATTCTGTGTCGACTATCGGCGGCTGAACAAATCACAAAGAAAGATGTCTACCCACTGCCGCGCATCGACGACGCCTTAGACTGCTTGAAAGGAGCTACATACTTCTCAACCATGGACATGCAGACAGGCTACTGGCAAATCGAGGTTGACGAAGCTGACAGAGAAAAGACGGCTTTTATTACACCTGATGGCCTCTATGAATTCAAAGTAATGCCATTCGGATTATGCAACGCTCCGGCCACATTCGAACGCATGATGGACAACTTACTTCGACACCTTAAGTGGACGACGTGTCTTTGTTATTTAGATGACATTGTTGTTTTCTCGAAAACATTTGAAGAACATCTGAGTCGCCTGTCAACGGTGCTGAAGTGTGTTCAGACTGCAGGACTCCGCCTCAATCCGAAGAAGTGCCTCTTCGTCGCCAAGAGAGATAAAAATCCTGGGGCACCTGGTCAACGGAGATGGCGTCCGCGCTGATCCAGATAAAGTAAGGGCAGTCATGGAATTTCCAACTCCTCAGCACATTCGTGATGTGAGAAGCTTTCTTGGGCTGTGCTCATACTTCCGGCGTTTCATAAAAGGATTCTGTAACATGGCACGTCCACTGCAAGAACTTTTGCAGGGAGACGCCAAGTTTTACTGGGATGAAACTAAAGAAAGATCTTTCCAGGCACTTAAGGAGGCTCTAACTTCCGCACCAGTTCTAGCCTTATACGACGAGAATGCAGAAACTGAACTTCACACTGACGCCAGCGGTTATGGGATCGGTGCAGTGCTTGTGCAAATTCAGGAAGGTGCTGAGAAGGTGATAGCCTATGCATCAAGAGTATTCTCTAAGCCCGAGATAAACTACTCTACAACCGAGAAAGAATGCCTCGCAGTTGTCTGGGCTATCAACAAGTTTCGTCCGTATTTATTCGGCAAACCTTTCACCGTCGTGACAGACCACCATTCTTTATGTTGGCTAACCAGCTTGAAGGATCCATCAGGTCGACTAGCAAGATGGGCACTTAGACTTCAAGAGTACGACGTCACGGTGGTATTCAAAAACGGACGCAAACACAAGGATGCCGACAGCCTTTCAAGGAATCCTTTAATAGAACACAACAGCATGAATGGAATTTCAGCCCTCGCTGAATTAGGTGACGTTGCAGCTGAACAGAGGGAAGATTCAGAGTTATTAAGAACCATAGACGCCTTGGAGAAAGGAGAACCGGCCAAAGGAGGGTTTCAATTGATAGATGGGACATTGTATAAGAACAACTACGATCCACTAGGCCCCAAGTGGCTTCTGGTCGTTCCAGCTCATCTCCAGCCAGCTATTCTCAAGTATTTCCACGACGCTCCAATATCCGGTCATCTGGGATTTGTGAAGACCCTGGACCGAATCAGACGCAGGTATTACTGGAAGGGTCTCTACCGATCTGTCAAGCATTATGTGAGTCACTGTAAAGAGTGCCAGCGACGGAAACATGTGCCGCAATTACCTCCAGGTCATCTAGTACCAATTCCACCTGCAGCAGTTCCATTCCACCGAATTGGGATCGACCTTTTGGGGAGGTTCCCGAAGTCGACAACCGGTAACCGATGGATAATAGTCTGCACCGACTACCTCACGCGCTACGCTGTCACCAAACCTGTGCCGACTGCAGAAGCTCCAGAGGTTGCAAAATTTCTAGTAGAAGACATTATTTTGAAGCATGGAGCACCACGTGTGATGATATCCGATCGTGGAAAGGTATTCCAGTCAAGACTAGTATCAGAGGTCATGTCAAGATGCGACGTTGTCCACAGGATGACAACTGCATACCACCCTCAGACAAACGGTCTCACAGAACGCTTCAACAAGACATTAGCCGATATGCTGTCGATGTATGTGGATGTTGAGCAGAAGGATTGGGATACAATACTGCCAGTGGTCACATTTGCTTATAATACAGCAAGGCAAGATACGACAGGCTTCACTCCGTTTTTTCTGCTCCATGGCCGTGAAGCTGAGACCACAATGGATACGCTGTTCCCATTCCAGCCGGACGACACTCAGGATGACTATATAAAACAGCTCA
The DNA here is from genome assembly GCA_031002005.1 of Vandiemenella viatica. Taxonomy (NCBI): domain Eukaryota; kingdom Metazoa; phylum Arthropoda; class Insecta; order Orthoptera; family Morabidae; genus Vandiemenella; species Vandiemenella viatica. The sequence goes on along the minus strand of JARYHS010008766.1, from coordinate 2,770 downwards.
TTACCAGGGTCGAAGAAGCAAGACAGCTGGCTCGCATACGAACACTGGCCACCCAGGAGAGGGACCGTCAGCGGTATGACGGCAAGCACCGACCTGTTGCGTACAACCCAGGAGATCTCGTATGGATTTTTACCCCTGTCCGGAAGGTTGGGCTATCAGAAAAGTTACTGAAGCGGTACTTTGGTCCGTATCGTGTCATACGCCGCCGGTCAGACGTCACATACGAAGTCGAGGATTATGAGCCGTCTTCGAAACGACGAAAGCGAAGGGACATTGTTCACGTCCTCCGCATGAAGCCTTACTACAATCCTGACGAGCAGCTAGGCACAACCAGCTTCTTGTTCAAGGACTCTGAGGACGGTTTGGATACTGAGGAAGTCGGACAGGAAGATAATAGTACAAACAGGAGGGGCCCTCCAGAACTGCCATACAGAGGACCCACGACAAGATCAAGATCCAGGACACTTCAGCGTGCCCCAAAAGAAATCTAACAGCGGGACGCTGTTTTCCTCAGGAGAGGGAGCAATGCCGCATGAACGCCAGTGTACCGTCTGCCAGCATGGCGCAGCGGGTAGCGTCACGAATTGCGGTACCGAAGGTCGCCGGTTCAATCCCGCCCACTGACAAAAATTATTTAATTCTGTTTATTATTTCCAGAAGATTCTACATGTTTCCTAAGGTCACTTGTAACTTCTACACATTTCATTTGTTAACTACTCTTGTAATCTCTAGTACGTTCTATCTGTGTATAAATAGAAGAGCATTCTGCCCAAGAGGCAGTCAGTGCTGCGTGTATGTTTGAGTTCTCAATAAACCTGTTCTCAGTTTAAGTGCTGTGTTCATTGACAAGTAACCTTCGAATTCACACCTGCCCCGGTTCCAACGCGACATTATTATTTATCAGCCATTTTCGATCATGAAATGATGAGGCCTCTTGGAGTTATGAGCAGTGAACATCATCAAGCCCCCTTCAGTGGCGGATGATGAATGCCAAAAGAAAGATATTCTATGGGGGAAGTTCAAGTGCTGCTATGTGTCTGCGATTCCTGTAGGTAATTTATGTTCTATATGATAAGTGATTTTTGTTTGTGATGTGTTTAGCTTATCAGGCGGAAGCTGGGGACCCTCCCAGTTCTTACGTAGGAGATTGCGGGAAACCGCCAAAATACCGCAGTCAGGACAGCTGGTATGCGGGGTCTAGCACTCGAACCCGATCCCGTTGTACCTCCCTTAAACATGTGGAGGATCGCTGGTGGGTTGTAAACTAAAAACACTAAAACTACATCAAACGAAAGGAACATTTTGTAAATAAAGCAATAACTTCTGCTTTTGGAAGAAAGATCTGAAGAAACAATTACTGTAGATTGTTTCATCTCTCTATTTACTTCTTAAAGAGTTTGCAGATACAGCCAGCAGCTTGTAACGTTATAAAAATAGTTTAACATGCTATTGTTTTGAAACTCCCATACACGCAGACACTGTATTAATACAGTTAATTCCGTATATTATATGGATACAAATAATATTTCATTCATATAATTGTTTTCTAACAACGAATAATTTAAACAAATAATATATTAATTGATTAAATTTTTTAGAATTTAATGCAATAACGTTACAATTTTACAAGTATTATTACTTAATCCACTATAACCTAGTAAACAGTTTTTTTTTAAAATCATATTAAATAGGTAGATAATTCAATTTATAATAATGAAAACGACAAAACAAACTGGATTTCTTATGAATTCTGACAAAGAGAATTATTTGCTTGCGAATCACGACGGATTATAAAACACAAATTTGATGACGCGAGTCAAATATAAAATAGAACGGTACGGGCAAATGGTGCAACACAACTGGTCGAACCCGAGTCGGACCAGAAAATGAAGATGGGCTGTATCTTTTTAAAATCCCCAAACTTTAATCTGGCCTGGCAGCGTTGTGCAATATTCTAAATTTTGCTATAACTTCTTTAATAGATTTTTGCGGCTATACATGTTATACCTTAATTCATCGTTATTTTCTACTGTATCTCTGGAAATGAATGTAGCCTGGGGGGGGGGGTGGGGGTGCTAAAAATAGTTTTGATGCTTTTTGAATATTCCGATGATGTTTGGGTTTGACGTCCTGCAGTGGTCTCTAACCAAGAAAATGCTTCTAAAAGTGATTTGCTATGTAACCGTTATATGCTGTTTTGGAGGATATATTGAAGATATAATAGGTATATTACAATGTAAATATAAAAGGAAGGTTAACGGACTTTTGGTTTTGTTATTTCAGTTACAAAATCTGGTCGTCGGGGAAATTGACATAAATGAAATTTTTTAGCAAATATTTAAGCTACATGTAGCTTTCGTTTAAGTTTGCCTCAACGTACTTGCGAAGTAGTTAATTTTGTGTTTGTTGTTGTTTCAAATCGGGTTTTACACTTTCACTATATTTTCTCAATTTCTCATTTCTTTGCAGAGCTGAAAATATTTTTGAAAGGTATTTTAAGATAGTTATCGCCATTCATGTTAATTTTTGTTGCCTTATGGCTTTACGCTTCGTCGACGTCGAGGTCATTAGAGGCTGGATAGGACTGATGGTAAGGAACGGGAAGGAATTCGGCCATGGAATTTTGAAGGAACCATCTCAACATTCGCCTGGAGTGTTTGGGGAAACCATTAAAACCCAAATCTGGATGGCCGGACGGGATTCGAACCACGTCCTCCCGAATGCGAGAGAGCCAGAACGTTAACATTCAACCCACCCAACACGCTCGTTT